>JAILXH010039689.1:16258-34824 GCA_023558415.1 Piaractus mesopotamicus
GGAGGTAATTTTCTTTTCTTACGAGAATTTTTAATATTACAGTTGTACGTGCGGTCCTATAAAGTTGGTCAGTTCGTTGTAACATAGGTTAGGTTTATTTTTTCCACGCGTTATTGACTTTGCAACAGAAAAAAAACACTCGACTGCTTTGCTTTCATAGTTGATAGTTGACGTGAGGAACAGATGCGATTTTTCTCTCGGACAGCTGAAAGGTTTGTGAAAGTTCACCGTAAAACCCACATACTGAATGTCCGAGCGCTTTTCGTGTCGATCAGTCCAGGAAAAAAAAACAACGAGCTTTTTTTGGATGTTTTGCTGCTGGTGCACCTGATATTTCTGCTTCCTCTTGTTAATGCATGACCAAGGCAGTATGTAATAAAACTGTGGAATTTTTTTCCTCCAAATGTGGTGTCGATTAAATTATTCGAAGGTTATTGGTTTTGATCTGTCTGGTTAAGTTACAGGGAGTACAGCGAAGTAACGCTTCCCCCTTTTAACTCACCTCTTGGCCTTCATGGTTCGGGACAAAAGATCAGACAGCTGGAGTCTTTAAATCGATCACGGCTTCATATTTAAACTAGCCTCTTCAGAAATGGTCAGTGAGTTGTCCACTTGACCTTTATACCTTCTCAGTGCCACTGCTTTCTCCCTTATTAGTGCGTATTTATTTAGGCAGTTGGACGCTCTACTAAACCAGCAACTGAGCAAATACACTGCAGTCTTGTTATGAAGCTACAGGCTTTGAAATCCCAGTCATGTCGAGAATCAGGTGCTGTCATTTGATCGTGCCCTGAGCCACATGCATGTTGTCTATCTCAGGCTGGTGTTAATTCCCAGTGGGTTTGTTAGTGTATGACTTCCATTTCTCTCAATTCTGGCACTTTCTTTGTCTCCTATTACCAAGACGCTCAGTGTCATGAAAATAACTCCTTCCTCAAAATAGAACTTATGTCAGAATCCTGTAAATGTAATAGATCATATTATGGGCTTATAATATTGTGAGGTGGTCTGTGGGCATGCTTTAGTATTTTGATCCACAGTTCATTCAAAAGGTGTTTATATATAAACAATAAACATCTGCTGCTGGCAATCTGTAGTCTTCTTAAAGGCCTGCTTATACTTGAGAATCCATTTGTTTTGGAGTTTAAATTCCAGCTGTGCAGTAACTTGAGTTGGTATGGATATCCACTTGCCTGAGTTCTATAATGAAAATGAATCCAAGTCTGTTGCTAAGAGGGTTTTACAGAAAGATTGGATTCCTGATGTTCTCCCGTTTTGAAACACACATACACAAGAGAAATAAGACCTCTTTATATAACAGCACAAAAGTAAAAAAAAAAAAATGAAACAGTTCAAAACAAATATTATATTATCATATGTATCATTTGTACACAAAGGTTAACTTAGCAAGGCTTTGTACAACTGTTACAAAACTTGGTCCACACAAGCACCCACATAGTGTATGAACATACGTGCACAGGGCAGTGACAGTGACCCACAAACACACAGAGGACAGACATGTTATAAGGGGGAATTGGAGTTGGCAGTAATATCTGGTCAAGATCTAGACGGTACAACTTGAACCGTCTGCAGCAGCTCATCAAAGCCACCGTGGGGAGAACAAGTACTGTGAGATCAAAATGCAGAAGAGAAAGAACAAGAGATTGAGTTGGCATTCCTGGAGTTTAAGGTAAGGTTATGCTGTGTTTCAGTGTAGCTGCTATCAGCTGTTTTGCCACAAAACCGCTGTGTGTGTAATACTGTCATCTACACTCATTAAAGGGAAGACTGTATTTGGAGGACAGGTGATGGAGAGCAAGTCAGATCTTTGTGAAACACACTAAATCATTTCAGCCGTTATTTTTTATTTATATCGGAGTTCTTCTAAAATATGAGTGAGTGCTTAAACGTTTTCATGGGCGCTCCACAGCCTTCTGTCCTTAGAACCCTTGAACACTAGTTGTGCACCTGAGTGTGGGAGCCATTTTGTGCTGTCTGTTGGTAATGCTGATAAGGGGCAGTGCAAAGTCTTGCTGATATGGAATGAGGATCCTGCTCTCTTCGTTGCTTTTGGCATAAAGTGCCCTCCTCCAGTGGATGTGGGGGTGAGAAGAGAGACAGGAATTAAGCTGGAAAGGGCTCAGGTTATTTATTGCAACCAGTGCAGTATGCTGAATGGCCTTAAGCCTTTATTGCATAAATGTGGCATGAAATGTGTTCGTTTTTCAGCATGCTGCGCTTATGCAATTAATAGCTGAAATGAATTCAGCTGTAGTCAAGCTTCCCTTCAGTTTAAGACTTCCACTGAACCTTGCACCTAGAGACCTCTTTTTTTGAGTAGGGCATGTATTTCCTCAGCTAAAGGAATCTGATTGGCACAGGCTTTTTGTTGTGTTAATGTAGTGACTCCCAGCCCTGTTCCTGGAGTAGCCCCCTCCTGCATATACTCATATGCTGCTCTAACACATCTGATCAAACCAACTGGTTTTTCAACCTGATCTCTATCTGCCACATCTGTTTCATACCACTGATTACCACAGACAATAAATTCAATGGGGTTGCCTGTAATTAGAAATAAACAGAAAAGCAGTTGAATTTACTTATACTGAACAAAAATATGACCGCAACACTTTTTACTGAATTCCTGCTTAAAACTGCCACATTAGTATCTGGTGTGACCACCATTTGCCTGACATTACTAGGAAAAAAATCTAACTACTGCAAAATGGGAGCGAAAACAAACGTGTTATAACAAGTGGTTATATTTTTGTTCAGTATACAAGCCAAGGGGCAGTTTCTTAATTCTGTAAATGAATGTTTGCGTTACATTTTTTTCATGAAATTCGTAGCGATGGGCAGTTTTGCATTGCAGACTTCCAGAGTGAATAAATTTTGGATGTGAAACTTTGCATTGAGTCCAGCTCTGGTGAAAGTCGATACATGAATTCATGTCCTCTGAAAGAGCGGCATTGTGTAGCAGTGTCTAAGTACAAATAATTAATCCCCACTGGCTATACAAAATACATAATATAGAGACTGCATGATGCATAGTATTACCAATATTATCTTCTGTGATTTTACTGTTTGTGGTGGATGCATTAGCCAGTTGGCTAACTGCTAGGTTAGCTATTCGGCTAAGCACAGCTGCACACTACAGTCATGCCGCTGCCACCGACCACGCCAGTTATCTACACTTTTTTGCTATGACTCCGTAGGCAGCATTGTACTCTTAAGAGTACATAATTACCTACTTATGTGTAATTGTGTTTTTTGTTTACGGCTGGCAAGTTGGCTAGCTGGCTAAATGCACCAAAATGGAGGATTTTCTTCTAGTCCAGCCTTTCATGAGATGAACTCCAAATGTCTTTCACTTCAAGGTTTCTGATATCTATAGTAATCAAAGAGGAGCATGTGAAAAGTTTGCTTGCACCACTGCACTGGTAAATTACAATTTTTTTCCCTCTGGAAAACGAGTCACATGACTAAAAGAACAAATTAAACAGAATTGTACCTTAATTTATAAATATCTTTGAAAGATTCTTGAGCAATATTCTTTTCTAAGCCCACAGTGTCAAAATTATTGTCTGGTAATCGAATTCGCACTACAGATGCTACAGTTAGAGATTAAGTTTAAAAAGCACTGAGGTACTCATTTAACCATGTAATTTGCACTTTAATTGGATTTTCAAAAATTTCTGCACAATTCAGTCACTAAGATGTACACAAAAGTCTGATCAGTTTGATGTGAAATGCTGCATTGGACAGAGACTTACTAACTTGGATTTCTTTACAGTGGTAGATAATAAGAACCAGTGGTCACAATGTCTACAAAGCAAATGTAGTCATTTTATTTACTATCCAAAATCACCAATAAGCCTACACATCATTCTACCATAGATGGGGTTTAAAAAAATGTGTTTTAGGCCAAAACCTTCTCAAATTATTGTAAAACAATGTCTCAGTTAGCAGATAGCATATCTGTAATGATTTCATGTAATAACTTTCTGTGAGGTAACTTTTTGAGGCATTAATTGCTTTAGTTGTCTGCTTCCTGTCACCACAATTCTTACTTGGTAAGTTTCTCTAAAATCATACATCTCACATCAAACCACTCTGAACGACTTTGTTTACAGCTGAACAATTTAATTTTGCAGAAATTTTGAAAAAAAAAATGGTTGAATTCCTCTTTAACAAGCCTTTCTTTGCTGGGTTATAGCAGGAAAACACTAAAATATGCAGGCCAAGAGTACTGCAGGACCAGTCTTGGGAACAACCGGGTTATTGTATTAGATTTTAGTGTGGTTTCATGTGATTGGTCAGCCTTCCCCAGGTACATTGCCCACCACTGTGTGGCGTCTCCAGTCTCTCCTCCTGCGACGCGTCTCTGGTGAGCTGTGCCGTCGCTGGGCACCTGACCTCCACAGGTCGTTGGCGGAGGCTAGGAGGTTGGCCTGCACCTGGCCCAGCCAGCCCTGCTGGACGGAGGGATCGCGGCTGGGGGACATGGCCTGTAGCAGCCTCTCCTGCCCTCGGACGAGTGAGGCTTTGACGCGGGACAGTCCTACAGCGGCCCGCTCCAGCCCCAGATCCTCACCGTACAGAGAGCGGGGGCGCACTCTTTCTCCTCGAAGCTTCTTCCGGGTCACAGGGTTTGTCTGGCCATTTCTGTGAGCGCTGCTGGGGCAGGAGGAAGAGGACGGGCTGGCAGGACGACCTGTGGCTCTCAGGCCTATGGAGTTTTGGTGTGAGTAGAGAAAGCTACGAGGACGCGGCTGTGCCCTCAGACCAGTGTCTACCTGTATACCATCATCATCCTCTTGCTGACAAGCTGCATTCTCCCTTCCTCCCAATTCCTGTTCTGCCCCTTCACATGACCCCATGCCTGCCTCTCCTCCTCCGTCCTTCTCCTCCACCTCTTCGGCCTGACTTTCTGAGCTTATTGGAGGGCACTCTGTCTCCTCGTCTCCCTCTTCACTCCCCGCACCCTCCCCAAGCTCGCTGTAGTTGCTGGCTTTGACCGGCTCGTGCTCTAAATCTTCGTCGCTGCTGCTATCCGCAGGGCAGGTGCTTTGGTGCTTCTTTCTCTTCCGGGTCACGGCAGATATGATGGACATAGGGAGGAAGTCCTTGGCACTCACGTCTTTCTTTGAACTCAACGATCCCTGCCACAAGAGATTCAACATGATAATGTTAATTATTTCCAACACAAACTGATGTACCTGTGTTGTTATAGCTGATAGCAGTAGATTTTTTACTCCTCTTTTGTATCATGCTGCTGACCAATAGCTTTTAAGTAGAGACAGTGTTTCGCAACATGCCACATCTGTGGCCGAAGAAACTGCCAATATTAACTCTATTGCATGGTGTTGCCATATGGCAACAATTACTTTTTATATTTGCCTGACTACAATATAAAAGTGTATTTTTTTGTCCTAAAGGAAACTGAAGGCTTTACATATAACATTATATATTTTTACTGGATCATATGCAGTCTGTTGCTCTTTTTTCACACATATCACATGGCAACGCCTGGCTCCTGAAGACCTCACAAAATGTGTGTATAATTCAATATTTAAACACAAAAACTATCATGAAATGCTGTCATTGGACACTCTGGCCACTTTCACATAATTTTTACATTCTAAGATTTTGTTTTAAACAAAATGTTTGTACAACAGTTATGCATATGAGTGTTGTCCTCATGCAATATTTCTTGCCTGAATAATGAATGTGTCTATGTTCTGTGATAGTGTATTAGTTTATCTCCATTGCATGAATTGTTGTAACCAAATAACAAACAATGTTATTTATGAAAAAAACAAGTGTTGCACTACTTAAATAGCTGGCTTTCTGCATCAATGTAATGTCACGTAGTGCTGATGTAAATAAAAAAAAAAGACTGTTACCTTGGATTTAGCTGAATCGCTGTTGGTGGAATCTGTACAGGTGGAGAAAAGAGAGGACAGAGGAAAGCGAGAAGTCAGGAGTCTGCAGAGCTGGATAAACAAAATGTGAACCAACGGGCAATGTGGTGCACTTAATGTGTCTTAATGTCTTGAGAATGGAGATGAATTCAGCACTCTTGATTAAAACACTTCGGGAAAATGAAGGACTAAGTAAGGTTATATTAAATTTGTGGTGCCTACTGTGAGGATCCAAAGGGATTTTCCCATAATAGACAATTCATGAGTATGACTCACACACCAATTCTTTGCTGGTAACCAGTTATGAGTTTATTAATATTACTGCAGATACTTAAGTAGAATATTTAAAGAACTCCCAAACAATATCTCACACACAGAAACACACACAGTGTCAGATGGGAATCCAGCTCCTACCGCAGAGTTTGCTCCACTGGCTCAGGTAGCAAGTGACGAAGAGTGATCCAGAAAAGAGGAAGAAAAAGACACACAGGAGAAGTCCGCAAGGGAGAGTTTAGAGTGGGAATGTTAAGAGGAAAAGTAAAACTAGTTAGATAAAGTACAAATAGCCAGCTAGTGCCAAAGCTGGGGAAACAGAGAAAGTTCTACAAAGGTTCTGAATAAGAAGTGAAAATTAGAATATAGCATGCCTGATTTCCTGAAAGTGCATTAACCTCAATGTGAAGGCAAATCCAAATACTGCAGTTGATATTCTACAAATCATGCTCTCTGTAAACTCAATGAAAGGAAGCAATGAGCGGAGCAGAATCAAAGCGCTTTGGATTCTGTTCAAGACTACCTTAAATTGAGCCAACAAACTCTATAAGTAATCCTGCACTGTCATGGATCCCCAAGTGATTGCTTTTATCTGCTTTAGCATAAAGAACCAAAGTACCTGAATTGATATTGATAGAGAATAAAGTAGAATAAAGTGCGTGTGTGGTGTAATGTTGGTCTCACCTGAGGCGTCGCCCATCGGTGCTGTTCTGCCAATGTTGGAGAGGAGGTGATCAATATTTGGAACAGGCTGCTCATCTCGTTGGTCCTCAGGGGTCTGAGAAACAGGCAAAGATTAGTCCTAAGACTTTGAATTATAGTTTGATACTGGACACTGTGTTTAAAAACCTCTGCAACATTGCTGCACCTTAATGTTTGCATAAACAAACTGGATGGAAAATCCAGAAACTCAAAATGCCCTAATATCACAAAAGACGTTTTTGCACCATGAGGTGGAAAACTTGCTTTATCAATAAAAGAGAAAAGCGAAAAACAGCAATGGGATTGTAATTTAGAAGTGATGATGTAATGGAAGCCATGTTTAACGCTGCGTCCTCTCAGAACCGTCTGCCTCGGTGGCATTTGCAGGGCTTCGGTGTTCAACGGCGAAGTGGTACAGTGACTTAAGCCCTCATTAAATGGGCCACCGCCCACTCCACCCAGCATATATGAACTTTTGCGGCTACAGTTGTCAGGGGGCTGTAAAAACTGCTCTACTGAAAACGAATCTAGGTTTGAATCCCTCCATTGTATATACCTCGCATGTTACGTCACGTTCAGAAATTTGTGCAAATCGGCAAAGGATTAATTCACATTTTCTTTTCCTGACTTTTTGGATTAGCTTTTTCGCTAAAAAGTTTGCTTAACATTTGTATGAAAACCCCTCAGCTGCTGTGCTCAGAATGGTCCTCTATCAGTGTTGGAATTACAGAGGAGGCAGAGGGAGAAAGAGACTTAAGTTCCCATAAAAACAATAAAATATGAAGTTGGTAGGAGTCACAGATCCTATTAGCCTAATTTATTAATATTTATTAACCATTCTATTATTTATAATGATATATTCCTACCCATTCAAAGATTTGTCTAAAACTAATTAAATTCCCAACTCCATTAATCTCTGTTCTAGTTCTTCTCCATCAAGGCAAAAGCATTGCTATTCCAAGTTTAATGTAAAATAATGGTGTACACAAAGTTCTTTTTATCTGCATAAAGTCAGGGAGATAGCTTTTCTCTAACTGTCCTGTGAATTTCAAATACATTGTACAACACAAAAAAATGCATTATGGATATGTGTGTTTATCCATTATAACATACCTTTATAACCCCCTATTACACCATTATAACATAATACTAAACATTCCAACCCTCATTATACTACAGTATAACCCTCCCACAAAAAAAAAAGTTAGGGTATAATTTGAACACTGTCTGCCACCCAAATAATATGTAGTCATTGGGGTACTATTGTAGTCTCTTTCTTTTGATAGAAGGGTTAAAGGGTAGCCAGCAAATGTTGTACAGCAATAAATGAGCTGCTGCCTGTAATTTTAACTCTACAATGTGCACATATGGCAGGTGGTTCTGATATAATGGCCACTGAGAGTAGGTACAAGACGTGTTCCTAATAAATTGATAACTGCTGAGAATGGCTGAACATTATAATGAATAAATTTGACATGTCTTGTCTACCTGTGATGTTACATATCATATTTGTTCTTCTAGGGTGCTGCTAACCCTTTACTGCTGAGCTGAGACTATGCATGGTTTCTCCAGAAATGCTTAATATGTACAGACAGCTCAGTGTAAGGTGAACCAGAGGCAATTAAGCATTCAGCTGTATCTTCTTTCAAAGAGCTTGTTTACATCAATGACAAAAAATAGACAAAATATACACCCAAGGCGTTCGCAGACAATGTATGCACAAGCTGATGTGAAGTTTGCTAATTAGGCAATGAAATACAAAGTCATGTTCACAAGCTTGTTTCTTTCACATAATACTTTGTAAGCAATGATCTATGCATCTAAACAAATATCTTCAGCAGCAGCAGCAGGGTGCACAGCCTGTGGATTCGTATCAGTGAGGCAGTCTAAGTGGAAGAACAAACAGCCTAAGGTCACCTAAAATCCTAGTTGGATTTGGCTAAAGGCTCCCCGTGTACTGATGCAGGAGCAGTGCTGTAATATGCAAATGGTCTCAGGACAGCATTAAAACACACTTTACAATTACCCCTGGCTACACTGGATTTACTGTCAATATCTGGCAGGTTTAAAGATGGCTGTGAGATGTCAGAATTAGTTATTATTGGAGGAGTATAATTTGCACTGCATATAAACAGGCATAACAGCTTTAATCTGTGCTGAATCATAAGCTCTGAGCCCTGGGAGAGCAAACCGGGTGTCACTAGTGTACCGAGCACGCTGTTTTTCCAAAGGCCACATCTACCAGATAATCACTGTACAAATCAGACAGTACCTTCTCATCTTTATCCAGTGCATCACTGAAGAACCAGGCAAACTGCAAAGAAAAGAGAGGAGATTTGCAGCCATATTTTCACTGATGTTCAAACTAAGCAGATCCATTAGGTCTGGAAAGGGGAATTAATGAAATTTCAAATTTTTATAGTGCTTACATGTAGAATGAGTGTTTCCACAATCTTATAGCGGTCTGGCATGTGCGTGACCATGTCTGTCATATTGTCCTCTGAGGTTCGCACCAGTGTGGGGCCAAACACTAGAGCAAGGTTTCTGGGTTCCATCTAATAGACAGAGAAAGGTTATTAAAGAATGAAAACACAACTGTCCACAGTACATAATGTGCTAAAATATGCTGAGATTTTGAAAATTTAATATGTTGCACTCATGCTCCAAGGTCACCTTCAGCATCATTATAACATGAATTTGTGGAATAATTTATAAAAGAACCATTTATATTGCTTCACTCATTGTGTCTGGGGCATTTATCATGTAATAAACTTGGACTTGGACTGTTAACTCTGGTTCTCAAACTGGTCCCCAGGGACTGTCACACCCCAAGACGATCCGCATTTTTAAGCTATAGAAAAAACTGCCTGAGGGGGCCCGTGTGGGAATCTCTGAGGACCGGTTTGAGAACTAACCACTGAGCTACTGAGTGTCTGTCATACTGTGTGAAGGGGGGTGTGGGAGGACCACCCCGCTCACCCAAAGAGAGCAAGGCCAATTATACTCCCACCATCAACGATAAGGCCATTGCCTAGACCAGGGGTGTCCAGTCTCATCAGCAAAGGGCCAGTGTGGCTGCAGATTTTCATTCCAAACAAGCAGGAGCACACAAGTTCTTCCACTTGTTTAATCAGCTGCTGTCAGTCTTCAAGCAACTGATCAGCTCCTGATTTCCTGCTTTGTTGGAACGAAAACCTGCAGCTACACTGGCTCTTTGTGGATAAGACTGAACACCCCAGGCTTCGGAGTTTGCAAGGTTTGGTTCCTATTGACCGGAATTTGCTTATGTCCATTTGACTGAGTAGGGTAATACCAGGCACCGTACCTTATTCTTCTCGGAATGATCTGCCACTCTCTTAAGGTGACCAATCAGAAATTTAAGTGTGTGGTAGTAATGATCAGGTAAGTCACGGATCTAAAGAAGGGAGAAGAACAAAAAGAAAACTTTTCATTGAATGTAAAGATATTATATGTATGATATAAACTTAAGACTGACAAAGAACCTCATTTATGCATCTGAAGAATACATTTCTGAGAACAAGAAGGGATTTTTCAAAGAAGGGATTTTTTGTTTTTCCTCAAATTAGAGAAGTAAAAGAAGGTTAATAATAAGGGAGTAATAAGGGACTCTGAAAACAAGTTGAGTCAAGCAGAAAAAGCACCAGTGCTATTGTTCAAGAACGTTCTTAAGAAATTTCTGGGAAATCATAAAGCAGAAAACTATGGTGAACGAGTGAGTGACCTATCGACATCGTACAGAGCTATGAGATGTAACGTCTTTGAAAAAACATTTTCTGGACTGATCAGGATTACTTCCCTGTGAATCCATGGAGCCCTAGAATACTTGCTGTGTACTCCTGAACCCAAAATAGAGCTGTTCCAGAGGAAAATTTCGGCAGAAAATCAACTACACTAACTTTTGAGATAATGTAACCACGGTTTGTATTTACTGTACTCTTTTCAAAATTTATACTACGTGCCAAAAAAAATCCCGGGATGATAGATGAAAACCTAAAAACAGATTCAGATTACTATTAGAATCACCTTCTTTAGTTCACTTTAGAGTTTTTTACATACAATAATAACTTACACAGTGTACATTTAAATATTATAAACTGGACACCAACATTTTTTTTAGATGTTTTATTCAATATTTCAAGTACTTTGGGAACAATAAGTAGGTAAATAATTAATAATATATTGTAATTCTCTATAATATTTTTGTCAAGTTCTTTGTCTTGAGGCATTTTATTTTGTGAGACACTTTTTTATTTTTTATTTTATTAAGTTCAACATTGATGCTATATAGGTTTCTCAGTCTTTTAGAATGCATTCATCATTATCCCATTTAAAATGTACTTTTTTCCAGCTTCCTAACAACTATTGAATACAAATTAGGTTCTCTTTATGCATTTATCTGTAACCAAATTGGTTTTATTTTAGCAAGCATCAATTTCAAACTGGTGAACAGCAGGTATACACAAATGAACAGCACTGTTAATGATAAAAGGTCATCAACAAAATAAAAAATTCAAATAACATCCTAAAATGCCAGCTCTATCTACATACCAGTTTTCTCATGGTCTTCAGTCGATCTCCTGCATCCTCTAACCGGTTGGCGTCAATGAAATCATTGTATTTGTCTGCAAAGAGGGGGCAGCAGTGAGCAGTGACCGCAGGCACACTCCTACACACAGCGAGATGAGCTGCAGTATGATTTTAATGTGAAGGGAATTAACTCACCATCAGTGAAAAGAGGTTCTGGAAGCTTCCTGAAGAAAGACTTAAGGAGACTGCTGATTACATTCAGGTCCTGCCATCTCTGTGGAAAAATGCTGAGAGTGAGATTGACGTTCTCTTTCTCTGGCTTTACCTCTATTTCCTTCTCTCTCTCTCTCTCTCTCTCTCTCTCTCTCTCTCTCTCTCTCTTTCTCTCTCTCTCTCTCCCCCTCTCTCTCTTTCTCTCACCTCTTCAGCAGTGTTGATGTCCATGCCCTTGTTGAGCTGCTCCTGTAGAGTGGACACCATGGCATTGTTCCCTGGCACTCTATAGATACCAGTGTACTCAAGACCCATTTCCTCCACCAGGCCACAGCAGATCTCCACAATCAAAGGAACAAACTACACAACATCAATAGCAGCAGAAATACCAAGATTAGGACTGTTACTATTGATCACTTAGAAACAAAATCTATTACAACAGTGATTACTTCCCACACATTGGCCCACAGATAATTTTTTGCCACATATTGGCCATTATTTGTCAAATCTAATCATAAAATGAACGCATGCAAGTTTTACCACGTGAACTCATGTCTAGTAGGAGTGTGTGTACATTTAAATGTAATAGTTCAACAACCAGAAAAAAGTGCTTGATTTGCAGTTACCTAACCAAAACTGTGATCAATATCAACCACAATATCAAAATAACAATAACACCAACAATTTATGCACATGGCAATCCAGTATAAAAACGCATGTACTTGTTTTACATGTACTTTGCTATAAACAAATGCTGAACTATATCATGTTCCATTTAAGAGATATATTACACTGTGATATGTTCCATACTACTCACACCACCCAAAAAATACACATCTAATGCAGAAGCATCTTAAACACTGCAATAATACAGCGTTTAAATGTGCTATATTATGAAACCCATCACACTCTACATCATTTTACCATCTTAAAAAACTGAGACATTTTGTTTTTTTCACAGTGCATTTTTTTCAGCCTTCATATTTTTGGTATAAAGTATAACATTTGGTCAGTAGGGGGAGCAGTGCACTGACTGCTGGACCTCAAACTCTGCCTACGAGCACAGACATTGGCTCACAAGCCAGCGAATACTGTTGTTTTATTGGCTCCTTCGCCTAACTGCATAAATTAGGGTATGCTTTGTGCAAATGATATGTAAATGAGTTGCTGGTAGGCCGGCACTTGATTTCACGCATTGAAGCTGATTCATCATTTGAGCTCAAATCTTTTCCAAGTCATATGAAAGTTTAATGAATCAGACACAGAGTAGTTTGTGCATCATTAAAGACGGCTAAATCTGCATTTTTTATGAACAAAAGTGTTCATGTTCTTATATAGTTTTTTTAAAATGTGCCTTTAAAGACTTCCTAGTTTATCTTTTTCCAGTAAAATACTGCAAATTTGAAAGGATATGCATGGTTTGTAGTTGTTCAGTAAAAAAAAAAAAATTATACCACTATCCAATCCAACAGCAATACAGCATTCTGAAATATTTATAGCTTTATTTACCTGACGGTGCGGTGTGCCTAAGCTCTCTGCTTTACTGAGCAACTTAATCAATAGCCTCATTTACTGTTTCACATTGACTGACCTTGTTATTGGCACCTGGTGGGCAGTCCTCCAGCCTAACTCCAAAGGCCTTAGGACCTGCTTTCTTTCCCTTCTTCATAATGTTGATGCTCCATGGAGCCTTAGGGGGACTGCTCTCCTCTGATAGAGACAGAGAGAGCGGTGGTAGAGATCAAAAAGGGTTATTCAGCTCTATGGCAGTCACACCATAATTGCATGTGCTATCAGTAACTGGAATGTGCCCAAAGCCTGTATTCAGGAAATATCATGGAGTAGGAGTGGAGCTCTATAACCAGAGCCAGCATTTCCAAATCATTTTCACAGCAGTAGTGCTGACCCAGAATCAGTCAGTGTATTTGAAAGAAGGAAAAAAAATGAACAGATCCTGAAACAGTACTGCTACACTTTATGAAAAGGCTTCATGAGCATATGGCCTAGATAATCTGTGCAAATGTGGAGTGCGGTTGCTCCTGGTGCATCAACAGCAGGAACACGTTTAACTACCTAATTCTTTTCAATGCATTCTAAAGGCCAGGATTCTGCATGACTAACCTTTGCTGTCTGTTTTGGGGGCACGGTTTGCTCCTGAGGTGTTGTCTGTCTTTGACAGGAGAAAAGGCTGCATCATCCGGTGGACTCTAGGAGAAGTGTCTGGTTTATTACCTGTTGGGCTGTTGTGGATACAAGAGATGCACCTTTCTATCAGTTCATTCAAGATGAGTTTTTTACTCAATGAAATGGACAACTGCTGTGCTCAGATGATGTAGAAAAATACAGCAACGATATTGAAGTGTGTTGAAGAATGGAGTTATTTTCAAACACAGAGCTTAATCATTGCCAGAAACACAGTAAAAATCAAGAGAACTCACCTTTGTTTCCTGTAGTCATTCAGTTTTTTATTGATGAGTGCCTGCCTGGAGAAACCTAGCTCCTATAAAAAAAGACAATAAACACCCATTTCAGAATAAAATTAATGATAAAATATTATAGCATTTTATAGCAGTATAGCAGAAAACACTCAAAGTCAGGTGTTATCACAAATAACGTCATAGCCTGAAAGGTACTGCATTTTTGCAACAATTTTGAAAAGGAAGTAAAGCTAAAAGTAAAATTTGGTAACGCTGGTCCTTTAGGAAATCTGGCATTAACATTGTGTGCTTTGCTCCTGACCCCTGTCTACTCACTGACCTCATTGTCAGTTTTGCTGTTCTCTCGGATGACGCGGATCCAGCTCAGCATGTCATCCCTGTCCTCTGCCTGCAGCAGGTACTCGCAGAAGTCCTGAGTGGTCAGCCGCAGTGTGTGCTTCCGCTTTGTCTCGCTGTAGGCAATATCAATCAAGCAACCGCGGATGCTGATTGGCTGCTCATCCTCAGATTGACCGCTATGGCCATGACCATGGCCTAATGACCCGGCGCCGTGCAGCACTGCCTCCCGCTTGTCTTTGTAGAGAAAGAGCGAATGGGTGCGCAACACAGAATAAACCCGTTTCCACGGCCGCATGCCACCACCCACTTTCTGCAGAAAACAGAGAGGGGCACAGAAAGCTGAGACATTTCATTTGTTATGCTGCATAAGTTTCTTCTTCTTTCTTCAAGATTGTAACTGTAGCCTTTGGCTTTCTCTCTAGGGGTCCCTGACTTTCACTTCTGCCTGTCTATTTGTGGAAAATATCAGCAGAATTTCAGCTTAAAGTAAACCTCAAAAGGATCTTTAAAGCTGCACTACGTAATATTTGAGGATTTGGAGACCTCTTTGGTGGAAATGTGTAATTGCACACAACATACAGGAGAACAGTTTGCAATGTTGGTTGTGGGTGGGACTCACAGAAGCGCTGTGCAGAGAATAACCTCACCATATCTGCTTCCAAAAGTTAAAATGCAAAGCTGGACAAAGACCATAATATAATACTTAAAATAAAAGACTTTGCAGTAGAGGAGTCCAAGACAAGACTGTGAACAGATTAACATTTTTTTTAAATCTTCTTTTTATAAATATAAAAGGGAAAAATGAAAATAATTTGCTGTTTATATTATCATTCATTGTACATGATATAAATCAACAAATAGTATTATATTTCATAATACATTTTGTAAAATATACCATGAATCCATCTATAACACAAAAGTATAATGAATTATTCTTATATTATAAGCTTAGTCCGACTTGTAACTTTTGAAAGTAAAGAATAGTGAGGTTATTCAGCATTCTTCTTATTCAGAATCATCACCTAAAGCCAAGTGGACATAAACCAAACAACATACATCCATTTTTATCAATAAATGAAAACATAGTAATAATAACAACATTCTGATCTGCCCTCAGAGGATGTTTGAATTTTGCAACCAATGAACATCAACCATCAAATAATACCAAGTACCAAAACCAAGACCATCAAGTTACAGTCTCAAGACCAGTCCTGACTCATGTACTACAAAGCTACCTCTGATACTAGGCACGGAGCAGTACACTAGTAGTTGTTAAGTTAGACAAGTAGTTAAGTAGATAAGCTACAGATATGTTATACATTAAGTGTTCTGTTCTTTATCAGATCTCACCATAAGATGAAAATAACAGCAGACTTGTTGGGAAATACTACATCACTGAATTATTGGTATATTACTGTTTTTATTCCCTGTGGAAGCCTGTGAGAGGGACCAATTTTATGCTGTTCCTTACTTTGGAAGCACATATTTCAGAAACAATGAACACATTTTAAAACTGTGAAGCCTGAAAAGTGTTTTTTAAGAAAAAGCAATGAAACTTTTCTTTAATAGTGAGGGCTGAGTATGTGTCACACCTTTCCCTTCTCTGTGAGTATCTGTTTGTAGTGTAGCCAGCCCTCTTTCCTGATGTCCGTGAGAGTAATGCTTCCCAGCTCAGAGGTGGAGTGGCGTTTGGAACGAGCCTCCTCTGCTGCTCGCAGACTCTCGAGGGACTGAAAAACCACACACCAACAATTAACCACAGGATGAACTGACATTCTGGGCAAGACAGTCCAAGAAGAACTAGGAGTAGAAGAACTCACCCCATCTGTAAAAAAGCTTTTCACTCTTTTTGGTAATCTCCTGCAGAAGGAAGTGAAAATTAGAAGAACTTTCAGAAGCGGGATATAATTAGCCTGTTGCTATTTGCATAACATAAACATTCAGTCACATTCAGTCAACCGCATATTGCAAAATTTAAAAAGTTGGACATTTTTCGCATAGAAATGAACAAAATATACAGACAAATGATGCAATATATATCGCTCAAAAGTAGTTTTGGGACACTTCTATTACCATTTTTTAAGAATTATGCTATTTGTTTATGTATTGTGGAAATTGTGCTTTACCATATTCAAAAGTACATAACTTTAGCTATTATTATTATCAATCAATTCTTTGAGTCCAAACGAGCAATAGCAAGCTAGAAAACATCCACCTAACCCCCCATTTTATTCAAAACAAATGTTGGGACAGTAATTCAGATGCATACATGGTCAAACCAGAGATCTCTAATGCACCATTCAACACACCTGACTCTACATTTCAGTAACATTTTAAAAGACAGCGGAAGTTAGAAAACTAAGAAAACTTAAATACTGAATTGAATTAGTCTGAGAAAACAAATATTGGCAATTAAGTGTGTGTAAGAAAGATTACAGATACACAGAAAAAGTGAAAAATGTACTAAAGAGGTGGAAAGGGAGAGAGGAAGTGCTCAAAATCAGCCATGCTCTGGCCATCCAAAAAAAGCTAAGCACAGCCAGAAACGAGCCTGAATGGAAGTCATTTTTGTAGACTCATGCCCTCCATCAACACCTTAAGCTGACATCCAAAAGAATGAACAACAAAATACTGATCTAAATAACATACTGAATACTGATCTACATAAAGGAAAGTGTATAATAAAAAAAGGAAATATAATATTTGAGTACTTTTATTTACCTTCCTTTTTACTTGACTTGTTTTCAATTGATTACTGGGGTAAGTTTGAGTTTCAGTTAGTAAACCTGGTTGTTATTGCTGGTTGTTCTAACTTTTCTGATGGATACAAATGAATAAATGATAACTTTATCTTGGGATGTAATAAATAAACAAGATATAAAGTCTACTCAGTGAGTGTTTCAAGACTACTTTTGAGCACTGTGAATCTGTATTATTGATTTTCTCATATATAGGCAATGAGTACTGTTGAATCTAGAGACATACAGCAAATAGGAGAGCAAATTACGGACAGTACTGTGGTCTCCCAGACCATGCTATTAACACTCACGAGAACACACGACCCTCCTCTCTGAACGTGTTCAGACCCTCGTCACATGACTTCGAGCGCTCAGTGGTGATGGCCAGCAGGTACGACGAGCGACGGCTGTTCTTGACATTGCCTGGTCAGAAAATGAGAGAACCAGAGAATGAGGCCTCGTGGGAGAAAAGGAGCACACAAACATTGATAAGGTGAAAGAGTAAAATATATTTTGCAGATTTTTAAGGCAAAAAAAAACAAAACAAGTTAGTGTATGGGATGACAGACTTTCTAGCTAAGGAAATGCATCATGTGTGGCTGGTGAACTAGAACTTACCAGTCATTAGCAATATTTGCCAGTGTTTGACTGGATGTCTGTTAAATTTGGACCCTGCGATGATGAGCAATGTGAAGTGGAGGAAACAGATGCTGGATGTTAGAAAGAGAAATGGAAATGGAAATAAACAGCAGATGGTGGACAAAGAGTACGACAGGAGAGAGACGCACACACATAAGACCGAGGATAAGAGGAGATGTATTCACTCTGAAGAGTTGTGTGACGTACGGCTTCGACAAAAGGACAGGTGATATGGCTGGAACAGTGATGGAGACACAGGCACAGCAAGGGACACAGGATAAAAGCTGAAGCTGTCGATGCTACGGAGACAGGTGAAAGACAGCACTGGCAGAGAGTACAGAAAGAATCATGGAGGCAAGACAGGAGCAAGCCAGCAAGATGCTAAAGGTTAAAGTGATGGTTTGGCCACAAATCTAATTTATACAGTTCTCCCCTCACCCCAAAAAACAGTCAATCACAATCGAAGTTTGCTTCTTTAATTTTGCTCTGAAGGTTAATGTAGCTACAAAGTAATGAAAGCTTATAGCCACTAGATTAGCATCACTATAACAGAATGCTTAAATCATCAAATGATTAAAGTGGAATTCCACTGATTTGTCAAATAATTAAATGGGCAAGACGACAATAAAGTCATCTGCACTGCCTTGATGCGAAATGTTCTTTTCTAGAGAAACTTGTGCAGTCAGAATTGTTCACAGTGGTGGTGATAGGAACCAGATGTCAAAGGTGTTCAACGCCTCTAAAAGCTCACC
>JAILXH010039692.1:10872-25103 GCA_023558415.1 Piaractus mesopotamicus
CTCTTTGTGTGTCTGGTCTCCAAATGCCCTGAAGAGACTCCTTAGGAAAAAAAGGGAACAAGAGAGAGAGCAAGAGGGAGAGAGAGAACGTTTTGAGCGTGGTTATTGTTCCCAGTAGATTATCATTGTGCCGCACGGAGATGGATTTCTCGTGTAGCGTTAAAGAGTGCTGTAAATCGTTTGCCGTTCGGGTCTGCGGTGCTAAACCCACCGACCACTCCTGCTCATGACAGCTCTTTCAACATGTGTGCGTGTATCTCTCTGTGATGGTGCGTAACCCCCGTGCAGCCTCACGGCATGAGGACAAAAGAGCTAAGCACCCAGAGAGCAGCTGGTTAGCTGCACAGTAGCAGATAGCCATCCAGTCATTGCAGTGATGTCTGTGTAGGCCAGTCTCACTGGGACTGTCACAGACTAAAGCTGTTGGTCTCAACCTTGTCCTGCAGCACCTCTGCCCAGCTTATTTTAGTGTTTTTGCCCTGCTCTAAGCCAGCTAGGCAGATAATTGAAGAGATATTCTAGTGTTATTCAGCCTAGTCTCTATCTGCCACACATATATCTATATGGTGACCACAAACAGTCATTCCAAGGCATTTCCCAAAAATCTTTTGACTTACTTATAATAGAGTTTCTAGATTCTGTTAGTTAACATGTTTTTCTAGAATTCTGTGATTAAAGAGGAACTATACCAGTTTTCCAAAATCGTGCATAATTCAGTGGATGAAATGTAAGCAAAGTCAGTTTGGGGTGGTTTGTTGCGAAATAGTTCTTTGTACAGAAACTTACCGCCTCAGATTTTTTTACACTGTTGGTGAAAGGAAACAAGGGTCATGGTATACTATCCAAAACCACCAGCGTACCTACATGTGTCTTTTGAGTTGTTATATGTAATGTAGATTATGGTAAAATAGTGATAAATCTGAAAAAAAAAAGTTTTCTCTGGGACTATTGTTCCCTTACACTGTCCTGGTTGTGATTTTGCCATGAATACAGTTTTAAAAATATATTTTAGGCCAAATCGTTCTCAGAACTTTTGTAGAACAATGTTTCAGACAGCAGCCAGTGTATTTGTAGCCATTTAATCATTTTCTGTGAGGTAGCTTTTGGAAGCGTTAACTGTTCCGAACATCTGGTTCCTATCACTACCACTGTGACTGATTCTGACTTTTTCTGGAACGGAGCATTTCACGTCAAACCACTATAGATAATTTTTGGCACTTTTGCGATTTAATTATGCAGAAATATTGAAAAATCGGTAGAATTACGTTTTAGTTGTTCAGTCAAAGACGTACTGAGAATGTTCTACATAAAAGCTGTAAATCTGTATAGTTTATTTTTTCAGAGATATGGCTACTTTTTTAGAGGGAAGATTTAAGAGTTACTACGTTAACAGCATAAGGTGGTGGGTGGAGTTTTCACAGTCTCCGTGTGATCACCATGGATACCCGAAAACCCAAAGGAAAGCAGTTTTTTTTTCCCTTATTGTCCGATAGATAGATAAAACTTCATAAAAATCACTGTGGTAATAAGTAAATATGCGTTATTCAGTCCTATATTTCAAACATTTACTCACAGAATTCAGCAACTGCCCACTGATTTCTGTAATAATCAGTTTCTAGTTAGTTTTCTCTTTGTAAGTACAGGGAAATTTGTTCAAATGATTGTCAGTGTTGATTGACAGGACAGATGCAACAAATAGAGATTAGATTGAAAAATGCTGGAGTATTCCTTTAATGAGTCTTTCTTGAGTTTAAATGGTTGTGTAAGAGCCGGTAAACTGTAAAATGTGCAGGGCAGTGGTACTCCAGGACCAGGTTTGGGAACGACTGGCCTAAAGTACTGCGGCTACAGTAGCCCTTTACCACACACAAACACGTTACACGCTTGTTGGTGTTGGAAAGAAGCTATAATTAAGATTGTTGAAGGGGGAATAACCCAGGCCTCCCACACAATGGAGTAGGCTTATAGTAGTAGCACTGGTGGAGAGAGAAAGAGAGAGGGTGAGAGAAATTATGTCAGAGTTACAGAAAGAGAAAGAGAGAGAGTAAGAGTTACATTTAGCATGTGTGATTGAGAGAGAGATGGTGAATGAGAGAGATTGAGAAAGAGTGACAGTTACATAGAAGGAGATGGAGTTGAGTGAGAGAGATTGAGAAAGAGACAGAGAGAGAATGGAAAGCAATGGCAGAAAGCAGCAGCGCTGGCCGTTTTCGTGCTCTGCTCCCATGACGGAAAGCCGAGCAGATCGCTGTGATAGCGCTGTAGCGAGACTTCCTGGGCACTATGATAAGGCCTGCAGATGTTTATCATTTAAAGGGGCCCGGATTCATCCCGTTTTACCTGTTGATGGCGGCCACTGGCCCACCCGAGTTTTTACCCGCCTCTCTTCCTCTCTCAGCGGGTGACTCTCTGGGAGATGGGGTGCGATGCTGCGTGCGAGATGGGTGATTAATGAACGATATTTATCCTAACATCTGTGTCAAAAGCGGCTTCTGCCAGGCTTTGCATTCGGAGAGATGGATGCAGTTACAGCACCCGACACAACAGGCACACTGCTGTCACACCAATGAAGGATGCAGCACATTTTTACTGTAATGATTCATACACCTTTTTTAATCAGTTTCAGTATAAATCTTAATTTCAGCCCTCTTCTCTTCAGCCTCGTTTCTTATCAGAGTGCGGTGCAGATGACGTCGAAGGCAGATTCTTGTTGATCTGGTGGGGCAATCTGGGCGTTCATCATTTTTGGAGATGAATGATAAGGAGATCTGATAATTTTAAGAAACAAGTTGTTCTCCTGAGCATAGGGGTGGCAAGTAGGCCACTATGTCAGGCCGTGAGAGAAGCATTTTTTCAAGGTTTTTGCCAGCTGTGCACGGTTAGAATTGACCAGTATTCACTGACAGTCAGTCTTTGAGCAAATTATTTTTACATTGGTCAATTTTAGATATAAATATTGCGAGCCAGCCAGTCTTAACTATCTTCGTTTCATAGCAGTGGGTTTATTTAAGCCAAAGTACAATCTTTGGGTAAAGAGAAAATAAACAGTGTTATTGTGTCATTGCTGCACCTGTAGTTTTTGCAGAAGGTTCTCTCTTTCATTTTGCCTGCGCTTTTCTCCATACTCTTCATCTCTCCAGCTGCACGCGCACTCGCAATAAAGGTTAATTGTCCCTCTCAAGCATACACAGCCTTGGCCTTTGCTGAGCTGTTAACCCGCTGTCTCCTGCTCCATGTGAAACCCACCACCCAGCACACTGTACAAGACAACAGCATGTCTTTAAAATATGGACTGTTCTTAAATGATTCTTGATTTGTTCCAGCATGCAAGGGTTGTGCTGTGGCCTGTGCTCTCTATATTGTATCTGTATATATCTCAAAACCTTGTATTTCCAGAATGGTAACTTTGTAGGAGAAAAAAAAGTTCTTAAGTTAATGTAGCAAGTAATTTTGGACCATTTCCATTAGTCCATTCTTAATGAAATGTTCACAGAATGTAAAGGGCAGCTGCTGTTTTCAGATAGTGTAAAAATAAATAAACAAAAATGGAGACAGCACTCCAAAGCTGAAAACTCGCTGTTGGAAAAGATTAAAGTTGAAACTGTAGCCATCCTCACATATCGTCCCCCAGTGCTCATATTATACAAATGATAAAGCCAGCATACCTGTAATAGTAAAACAGATGTTTTTGTCTTCTGAATATTTATAACGATCCAAACAGTTTTTGTGTGCGTGTTACTTAGCCCTGGGCCATTAAAGTGTTAAGTGTTGGGCTTAATAAAACAGAATCAGGGCATGTTTGTGAGGAACACATCAAAATGAAAAGGATAATGGTGAATTGAGGGGTGAGCAAGGCAAGAGGAGCGTGTGGCCCCTCTACCCAACTTTATCGGCTTTTTCAGCAGATTGTGACTGCGACTTGCATTAGTGTAGGGAAGAAATCCCCAGTGCATTATCTGTTTAGCTATCTGGAAAGTAAATCTTCCTGTATACAAGGCTGGTGTGTTTTTTTATCTCTCACTGAAGCTCATCTTACATGGCAGGCTGTCTCTCAAACTCTGGGCCATTTGGTATAAAGGGACGTGTGCTGTTTTGGTTTTCTGAATGAGTTCTCTATATTGAGAAGGCAAATTTGTGCACGAATTTGTGTCAGCTTCTGCACCAAAACGTAGCATGCAATGTATGTAATCTATAACACTGCATGTAACGATAAGAAAATATTAAGGTGATTTCTAGCAAAGCAGAAACTCAACACTATTTTATGCTGTTCTCTCTCTCCCTCTCTTTCTCTCTCTCCTCCAGAGCATGATATCCTCCATTGTGAACAGTACTTACTATGCAAATGTGTCTGCAGCGAAGTGTCAGGAATTTGGACGTTGGTATAAACATTTCAAGAAGACAAAAGATATGATGGGTAAGCAAAACGAGGACAGCATTGTGTTACTCTATTGTTTGTCCCATTACACCTGCTGTTATTGGTCGTATTGTTAGTGTAGTGTAGTGTTTTTTTCAATGGACATTCAGATTTTTACTCACTATTTAATGACTTGAATAATGAGTTCAAATACATTTTTGATTTTTTTTTGGTTTTATTTTGTGTTGATTATTTCACTTTTTTTTTAAATACCATGTACCACCCTTAGATATGTTCATTAGCTCTGTTTATTCAGGGCCAGATCCTGACCTAGAGTGCTTAAATCATTCCGCTTCCACCTCTTTCGCTTAAGCTTTGTGCCAAATCCTGACTCTAGCAGGCTGCATGCAACTTAAGTCTTGGTAAAGGCAGTGTAAACCTATTACCATAACCTAGCTAATAGTTTGATGCAAATATGACCCCTCTCTGATGACCTTATGGTTAATTTCCATGTGTTTCAGGGTCTTGTTTTTCACTTGAAAACCTATGCGTACACATCAGCATTACAGTAATTACAGCATTTGAAAAAAAAATCACAGGAATTGTTCCTTCTAATGATGTCTTCTACAACAGAGGTACCTGTTTTCTCTGTTAATTGTAGATATTAGAGGTAAACAGCTTATACATGAAATCACACAAAATAATGAGCAGTGCAGCCTAAAATGAGGCCACATTTCAACATGTCTGGTGACTATCTGGAGCCGTTGCAGATAACTGTTTATGTATAATGACAATAAGAGGATTGTTTTAGTATCAGATTGAAAATTCAGATAAAAAATTAGGAGCTCAGGTTGAATGCAGTAACACTAGGAATTAACTTCCTACACATAATAAGCCGCAACTGCAAAGCAAAGCCAAAAAAAAGCAAAAATAATAAAAATTGCTTCCCTTTTGCCTTCCTGTAATGATCTAATGGATGCTTAAAGAGTAACTGTGTATCTGTGCGTAGGGTAGACTACAGCAAATGGCCAATATGAAGAGATGGTAAACTTGCATCTCTGTAGATGT
Source organism: Piaractus mesopotamicus (assembly GCA_023558415.1). NCBI lineage: Eukaryota > Metazoa > Chordata > Actinopteri > Characiformes > Serrasalmidae > Piaractus > Piaractus mesopotamicus. The sequence goes on from JAILXH010039692.1 coordinate 16,295, forward strand.
TATTCAAGTGCTAAATGTTCAGCAGTCCAGAAGTTTCATTTAGAAGTACATCATTCTTGCTTGAAGCAGACTAAATGTTTCTCCCTCCAGATTCATAAAAATAATTAATGTTTTCAGCTTGCTGTGCTAGGGATGAATACCAAATTAAATTAATGCATGCACTTGCGATACTATAGTATGGCTATAGGCTTATACATATTTTAGTTTTTCCTGTGCCTAAGAATAAGACAAAAAAATTTACATGAGCACCAGGTCAAGATTCGCTTAAATTATGAACTTTAAGTGAAAACAAAGTCTGCTTAAGACTCAGGTCAGCAGAGTCAGTAGGGTTATATTGTAGGAGTCACTGATGTCAGTTCAGCTGCATCGATTTCGGAATACTTAAATCAATTACAATATATTTTTTAGTACTATTTAATAATATATGCAATCAGCTTGATATATTGTCTTTATAGTCTATATTCCACATATAAATATACATGTATACGTCTGTTTTACAAGTACACAGTTAATACAACAATACTAAATACTAAAATAATGTAGTCTTGTAGAATCATGATGAGATTTCATGATGCACTAAATCATTTCCTAAAAAAATCATAATTGAATCATAATTCTGAGGTCAGATATTTACATCCCTGAGAGTCAGGATTTGTTTAGAGATTGCAACTTTCTTGGAAAATATACTAAAACCCATGTTAACTCAAGTCAGGATCTGGGCCTTCATAGTGTTTATAGTGTTTATCACACTGTCTGATAAAGCACACACAAGGTAAGTCACACTGGTGTATTTAGGCTCCTACGGTGACACTCTCTGTAACATCTGCCCCCTCAACACCCCCCATCCCCCACCCCCCCAGCGCACGTGCATGTGCCATCCCACTAACACTCTCTATCTCTCTCCACACCTGTGTGTGTATGTGTGTGTGCCCGCGCAGTCATGCGCCAACCCTCCCAGCTGGAGGGCTACCTGGGGACGTGCGTCCTCCACGACAGCCCACGTGCCACCACAGTAGGTAGGTCATGTGACACACTTGGGGCCACAGCACCGCACACCCCACCAGCCGGCTGTTGCCCACGGCAACCCTCCTTAGAACTTAATATTCATGAGAGCGGGAGGGGTTCTTTTGACGCTGAGAGCTGTTTATCCTGGTCTTTTGTACACGTGGGGTGCCAGAGTACAATATAATACTGCACAATAATAGCACACAATTAGCAAAATCAGCAAAAAACAGTGTGATGTGTTCAGAAGCAAATGCATCTGGTCACTGTGCATGGTCCACACATGCATTCTTTCATAGCAACTGTTAGTTGGACAAACTTTACAGAACTTTGGCAAAAGTGCTATTCGTCCCAATAAGAGTTTACATTGTTGAGTTTACAGTTGAAATGTTACACTAGACTACGTTGCAGCAAATTGAATAGCAGGCTAGTGGAAGTGACATTGTTAGCATGTTGCCTCCATGCTAACATTAGCTTCATCACACGACACAAAAAAACCATACAATCTGTCTTAACAGGATGTCCCATTCAACATAATAAAGATGAATACAAAATGAATAAATATCATTTGAAATTAATAATGCACTCTAAATTTTCTTATTTTGACTGTGCTACAGTTTCTCATTAGGTTCAGTTGGATTTTTGCCAGTGCTCTCTAAAGCTTGTCCAACCTTGCAAATACAAAAGAACATTTTTTATGGGTGGAGCATGGATAGATCAATTCTGGTCCTGCTCAAACATACCTCTCTGCAGTTAGTTAAGCTGGGGTTACACTACATGACTTTTACCCTGATTAGCCCTAATTCTCAGTCTGGCCAAGTCTGGGCTGGTTGGCTTTAGTCTGCAGATTTTGGGGTAGTCAGAATTGACAGTTGGGAGTAAAAATCAAGTAGTGTGCTAGATTTTTTGCCTCCCAATCTAGTTTCAGGCTTTTCTGGCAGGCTTTTTTTTTATTTGCATGTTTGATTTTTTTTCGCCCCCTCTCTGAGACCAAGTTGTAAATACAGCTAATAAATAATGCCAAGCAGACATTCTCACGTGTAGCAGCCCTATTTAATGAATTGACTTTAAGACAGGAGCGCGATCAATTGTATGCGCATCAAAAACTCTAAAAACTACCACACTGGTCACGTCTTACATCCACAACATCAACTTTGCACGCTTTTTTAACTCTGTCAGTGCATACAGCAGCATGCTGCTCCACGTTTGCTTTATCCATGTCTCTTAGAAACAGGAGAGTGTGGTTATGTGAGTTCAGTTTGGCAGCAACTTAAAAGTTGTGTAGTGTGTGATCCCAAGTTCAGTGATGGAAATGACATTCATGTGAATTATGTAGAGAATTACTGGCAGTCTACAAATTTCATTGCAAATAGCGATCAAGGGGGCCCAAGCACACTACATGATTTTGGAACCAGTAGAACACAAATGATAGGCAAAGTGGTCTCAAAAAAAAAGATCTGCCAAATTTTGTACACTTTGATTTTTTGGTAAGCAATAGATCTTTAACAAATAAGTCAAAAACCTGGAAAACAGAACCGCTTTTAAACATGCCTTGTGTTTTCATAATTGTTGAACTCAGGGTGTACCAGAATTTTCATGTTAAAATCACGACAATTTATTTTCTAGGAACAGTGCCACTAGACCCTGATGCAGGGGACTGGTTTCTGAACTTGTCACCTTTTTAAATGCTTATGATATCAGTCGCCAAAAAAATTCAATGAGATACCCAGTCTTTTTATAATCTATTAGGATTTTGTAAGTCGTGTAGTGTGTCCAAGGCTTTATGAAATATAATAGGTGTGTTAGAGCTGGAAAATCACCAAACTGTGCTAGATTAAGGTTGGCCAGGGCTGGAATTGATGACCCCTGTTCTAGAAATTTGGTTTCACCGCAGCTGGACAGAGTTGGCATGGTTTAGCCACCTATGTTGCAGTGTTTTTTGTGAGAGGACAGTGAGAGGCAGGTCACTTTAAGGAGCCACTCCTGTGGAGTGCAGGGAGGTGTGTGTGCCTGTGTGTGTGAAAGCGTTGTCCAACTGTGGAGCAGTGGAGTGGGCTGGAGTCCTGCTGTTCTCTCAGAGATACACCAGGGCCTCTCTCTCTATATATTCCTCTCTCTCTCTCTCTCTCCCTCTCTCTCTGTCTTTTTCTCTGTCTGTCTCTCTCTCGCTCTCTCTACCAGCCCACATCCCCCTCTACTATTGTACTGCTAATCCCGGCCCGCTCGGTGCCAGATTCCACAGAAGGAACTCTTGTTGTGTGTCTGCTGCTCGCTGCTACAGCGTGGCCTGCAAACACTTTTCTCTCCCATCTTTCAATTTGCATGGAAAAGCTGTGTGTGTATGTGTGTGTGTGTGTGTGTATGTGCCCCCCAGCAGTTTTCTATGGTAAAAATGGGAACCGAAAGGCACACCGTAGTATCAGACTGCCGAAATGAGGAGGATTATGAGAAAGCTTTGATTATTATTGAGCCCCCCCCCACACTTTCTCCCGATGCTGAAAGGAACAGCCATGGCTTCCTTTGTGTTGGCTGTCAGTAAAGACACATGCTTGTGTTCCTGTGATTATTGTATGTATTTCTGGAGAGATTCCATGCTCTTAATCTGTTTTTTTTATCTCCTATTGAAACATTTATATTTTGATGAGTTGCCATAATTCACGTTTGCCCAAAATGGGGGGTTGGTAAAATTATTGCCAGAGTTGCGCTGAGTTGGAATGCTGCAATCCCTGTGCTTGTAGGTGTTGAACGTTTTAATTTCTCCTTATTTAAACAAATCCTTTTAAAGTAATACGCCCCGAACGTCTGAAGGAGCCGTAACACTCCGGTCCTCACTTAAATCTCAGCGTGCACAACAGACCTTTTCATTTTCGGATTTTCCAGCCCGTTGTTTTGCGGCCTCACACTCGTCAATTAAAAAGGGCTGCGATATTTATAACAGTAAATACCATCAACAGCATCAAATAGCTGCCTTATTCTCTTGGTCTTGTCAGGGCTAGCCTAAGCGAGAGGGCTCGGTTGTGGGATCTAAGCGCCTCCGTCTCTGCTCCAACTCCAGCTATATTTAGACTTTCCCGAAATTTCATATTGGCCAGCTTGCGTACCTTGTTTGAAAATTAAGAGCATAAAGGGCGATTCAAATGCACCAGCGGCTGGCCGTATGCATGTAAGGACTCCCCCACCCACCACTTTAGACAGCAGGCCACACTGGCTTGTTGTTATTGCTCACATGATTGGGCCATGGACATTATAAACTAATTTCGGAAGCTGCCAACTTGTGTAGATGCAGGTCACGCACTGAGCCCCTTTAGCTCCTGGCTGGGGTGGTCCAGCCTGAACAACATGTATAGTAGTGGCGCAGAGATTTAATATGTATTAGTGAAGTCTTTATCTTGTAGCAGGTTATTTGTTTTTATGGGGTTTTGTGCTCTCTTTGTTGATATTTAATCATATGCCTTACCCAGAATCAGATGTGATATATCTTCTGTAGGTTAAAATCCTTTATGTGACTTTGTTTTTTATTTCAATCGCACGGTCCTTTTACATGAGTGTCTTTTAAAGTTTTGCTGTTTAACCCCTAAGAATAAATAAAAATCCTAGTCTTATTATTCAGTTAATAACATGAACACTTACTATAATCACTTTGATGCTAAAATCTGTCTTATATAGTTATGAGAGTCAGTTGTTACTGTCTTTTATAATAATGTAAAGTAATTCAGCCATTATTTTTTAATTCCTTTTTTTTTTTAAGGCAAAATTGGCCAGATAAAAACTGGCTTAACTGAACAGTTACAAACCATGCATTGCCTTTTGAAAATTCCAAAATACTGCACTGGAAAAAGATAAACTAGGAATATACTTCATCCAAAATATATGAAAACACTGTGGTAAAAATGCATGAAAATAATCATGTACTTCAGGCTCTGTTTCTTAATGTAAGAGAAGGCAGTTGAAGAATTTAAAATATCCATTATCATCATGAAACCTGGCAATTAGTCACTTCTGATTCATTAATAAAGTAAATTTTAATTGAGGATTTTTTAAATCAAACAATCAAGTTTAGTCAATTAATTGAGCCTCAAATTGAAGGTAGGACCACATACAGTCCCTGAGAGTTTAAGGGTTTAAGTATCTGCTAATTGACTTAAGACATTCCCTGCAGCCATTGATTTTATACTCCTCTCTGCGCCAATGCACAGTCTGAACTGTTAGCAATAACACATCTTGCTTTCCTCTCTGTCTCTCTCTCTCGCTCTCTGTCTCCATGATTTTAGCTGAAATGGACGGTTTATCGGACCTTTCCCCACCCGGCACTAACCACCTGAGCTTCAGTCAGCAGCCCATCCCTGGTAGCACAGCAGAGCAGCCGCCGTCCCCCGTGCCCCTGCCACACAGCGGTCAGGCCCCAGGCCGCGCACAACTGCCTGGCCTGCACCCTGGCCTGGTGTCTACCCCCATCAGCCCGCAGCTGGTCAACCAGCAGATCGTCATGGCGCAGATCCTGAACCAACAGTACGCCGTTAACCGGCTCCTGGCCCAGCAGTCCCTCAACCAGCAGTACCTGAACCACCCACCCGTCAGCCGCGCGCTCAACAAGCCCCTGGACTCGCAAGTGTCCTCCAATTCAGAGGTGTCCTCCGAAATCTACAAGTGGGTGAGAGATGAGCTGAAGAGGGCCGGTATTTCCCAGGCTGTGTTCGCCCGCGTGGCTTTCAACAGGACACAGGTACTAACAAAGTAATGGTTGAAATCTTCATACAATTGCGTGGCTAGACGAAAATTTCATTGAATTTACTTTGTTCAAATGCGAGTCATTTCATTGTCACAATTTGTCTTTCAGTTGACATACTGTATGAAAACTATGCATAATTGTATTTTTCAAGTAAATTCAGAGCATTCATTTTTCAGTGTACAGTGTAGTTTGAGGTTTTTATCAGTCTCAGTTAATTTTGCTTTACTTTTTTCCATAAAAGGCTTTCTTATATTCAACTTTAAATTTAATGTGTTAACTAAAAATCTTAAAGAAGAATTAATGGGTATTTACTTATAGGACAAGTGCAGATGGAGCATTAGCTTCATAGCTTGTGCTAAATTACCAATCCCTCTTATCTTATTAGATTTTTCTTCAAGATGAGGAGAACATTTGCTTTGTTTCATTTCTCTAGATTTAAATAAAAATATGTATGCAGATACACAAATATTAAGAATAAGTTGCTCTGTCGTTGACCATGAAACTATTTTGTTGACTGTCAAAAAGCTGAATCATTCCTTACCACACCAATGCCATACATCAGCTATGACATGTTTGCCTGATACGTGTCACTACACGTAGGCTATATTACACTAATCACTCGGCTCTGGTAACACAGCAACAATGGAATGCTCTCTCCGAGATGGGAAGCTTGATGTTATTTGTTGTGGGAATAAACAGACAAGGGTAGACTGTTGTCACGGAAAACAGGGGACAGAAAGAGAGATATTTGGAACATTTGGCATGCCGGGGCCTGGAGACATTGCTGTGCTCTTGCCCCTCTCAATTTCACTAAAAAGTGGCAGAACCTCTAGTTATAACTTTATTTCTTTAACGTCTTCTACTCCCACTCATTCTTTTTTTTTTCTCCCCTTCTTTGTCACTTCACACAAGCGCTTGCCGCTTTGCCGTTAGCATAAGCTTTCGAGTCCTGTAGAGACATGGTGCCATGACAACTGTTTACCGTCATCAGGTGAGAGAGAGAGATGTACCTGGCTCTCTGCCAGCGCATGGGGAGCCCGGTCACGGACTGCTGCCGCACCATGCTCACAGTTTTTTTTTTTTCTCTGGAGCCAGCCGTGGAGATAATGTCTGAAGATGTTCTGCATAGTTTTTAGGGAAGGTTCACTGTGAGGCTCATTATAACTCCCTGTGGCTTTGAAGTCGTGTGAAAGTGATAAGAATCTGTTGGAAACTAGGAGTGTGAATGGAGAGTTGTGTGTTTTTTGCGCAAATTGGCAGCCTTTCCCATTTATCTACACTATAAAGAATTTGCGACATGCCTTTTTTTTGTTTTGGAGAGCTCTTGTAAAATTTATTGTACATTCTTCTGCAGCGGTTTAATGAAGAGTATTTGTGGTGACATGTCATGGCGTCTCTGACTGCGAAAGCGTATGTGGGTTTAGTGGCCTTTTTTGATTATGGAGGAGATAAAGAGGATAAGAAGGAGGCTTCTGAAAGTTCGGGGAAGTTAGAAAGGGCAGCACTGCACATATCAAAGGTCCAGCATCATATAGGGTCATAGGGTGGATTTATCTTATTGTGCGGATTGGATTCGTCTAAGTGTACACATTATAAATGCTGTCATTTCTTGGTCTGTTTATATTTCAGAGGTTCTCTTTTATTTTCTTTCTCTCTCTTTGTCACCCCCCTTCTCTCTCTCCCTGTATCATTCCCTCCTCTCTTTCTTTCTGTCTCTCAGGGTCTTCTCTCAGAGATCTTGAGAAAAGAGGAGGATCCTAAAACAGCATCTCAGTCTCTTCTGGTGAACCTGAGGGCCATGCAGAACTTCCTTCAGCTTCCTGAGGCCGAGCGAGACCGCATCTACCAGGAGGAAAGAGAGAGGAGTTTGACAGCAGCTTCCGCCATGGGCCCTGCTCCCCTTATCAGCACGCCCCCAACACGCCCTGTCCAGGTGACAAACCACACCACCACTCTCCTGGGCTATCCAAAACTTAGGGTTGGCATCAATCATAAAACTGGAATTTGGATCCAGAAATTAGTGCTGGATGAACTGTTTTGTAATGTCAGTAATACTGATTTTAAGTTTTTGCATTAGAGCAGTGTCTCCTTTTGTCAGGTAGTTTGTTGTGCACTTTACACATTCAGGATTTAACTGCAATGTGCATCGTTTTGTGGAGGCATCAGGAAAAATACTTTAAAATACAAGCAAGAAAAAAAGAAATGTGAAGTTTCATTTCTGCAGTTTTGTTTTCTGTCTGGTTGATATTTACAAAACCCTGTAAGGTTCCCTTGGGTGTGATTTTTAGAGACGAAAACAGAAAAAAATGTCCAAAAGAAACAAGCTTTTCAGGCTTTTAAGACAATATTTAGTTTTCAGGAAGCATAAGTTCATTAACTTCATTAATGGAAATGTATATTTAATCAAACACCATGATGCTGTTATATTTGGAAAATATTGTGATATTGAATTTTATTAATACCGCACACCACTACCAGGAGTCCTTCATGTGAAAAAATGCCCAATGTGAGATAGAAGTCATGCTTTCTTGCCCTGAACAGCTCCCAAATAGCAGTCAGAAAAGTATGTCATAACTTCTCCTCTGCAGACTCCTTCAAGTGCACTTGAGTGTGTCATAGTGGACACAAAGCCCCTCTATGCTGGTTGGGCTGAGCCAGGGCTTTTTATTCAGGATAAAGCCCCTCTCCTGCTCATTCACACACACTGAGACTTGCACAATAGCGAAGGCTGAAATGCCATTGCTGTTCGCTCAAGTGTGTGTTTGCTTCTGTGTGTGTGTGTGTCTGTGTGCGCTAGAACCAGAGTGTAGGAGTGAACCAGATGCTGCTTTCCAGTTCAGATCCCATCATCAGATGCTACTCCGACTTGGTTAGTTCAGCGACTGCTCTTGATTCTTTGATTCATCAGGCGTGCACAGCCTCAAATCAGTCAGATTCTACTGTGTCCTATTTAAAGACATGATTGAAATAAATAGATAGAAATTGTAGGATTACTGCAGCAACAAAAGAGGACTGTGCAAACCATGTACATATATGTTTATATATATATATATATATATATATATATATATATATATA
>JAILXH010039699.1:0-21478 GCA_023558415.1 Piaractus mesopotamicus
ATAGATATATATATATGTGTATGTATATATGGTTTGATTCACAACTAAGCATCCAACATCAGTACCAGACCTCAATACTGCTCTTGTGGCTGAATGCAATCAAATTTTTACAGCACTATTCCAGCATCTAGTGTACAGCCTTAAGAGTAGAGGCTGTTACTGCAGCATATGGGGACAAACGCCCTATAAATAACCTTTAGGCAAGTGTCTACAAACTTTTGGACATGTAAAGTGCACACCCTGCATTTGTGTAGGCATTCATGTAAACACAGCTACAGCACAAGCCAGAGAAATCCATTAATAAAGACTACGTTAAATTAGAAGGATTCCAGTGCTGTCAGGTAATAGAAGACACTCAATCTCTTTGTATCGTTTGTTCATTATATGCTTACTAGCATATTATTTCTAAATGAGCAAAAGAAAACATTTACAGTGAGAAATTGAATTAAAGAATGGTTTTATCATTAAGGAATGTGACATGCATGTCCCTTAGACTTTATATTCTGTCCGAGTCTCTGCAGATTTTGTGTACCCCAGTTTGGTCCTCAGAGCAGAGTTGACATTGAGTGTCCATGGGCCGCCGAGGAGGGCGTTTGGCAGTGAAGCCTCTCGGTGCCTGGAGCCTCCGCGCACAAATAAACACAGAAGCATTCATTTTCAGAATTTATAGATTTTCAAATAAAAGCTCAATGTGCTTCCTGAACTTTACAGACCTTTGCTGCTCAATGGCACACGGAGGGAAGAAAGGCTTCTATTGTGCCCCAGCCGTGGAGTTCGGTTTCAGCCAGGTGTGAACGGGCACCGGGGCTTTCACTTTGCTCCAATTAGCCAAGCCAGAATGGTCCCCGGCCTGCGGCTCTGTGGGGGCTGAACAGCGCAGATCTGCACTTATGCAAGTTATTATACAGCTTCTGTTGGGCTAACAATGAGATCCCAGACTTTAAACGTGGTCTCTGCTGAAACCCAAAAGAAAAAAGTTACAGTGCAGTCTAATTATCACCCGAAGACACAATGTGAAACAGAGGGCTATCTTAGGTTTGGTTATTACCATAAAGCCTCAAGAATCACAAAGAGCATTGTAATTCACTTCATTACAGCAGTGAACTTGATTATTATTGATATTGTTAAAGGGGGTGAGTTGTTAGTGTCATTCCTGTGTTAGCACATTAATTGCACTGTGGACTTTACAGTGTAGCCTACTGTGCAAACTAACATATGACTTAAAATGCTGACATTTACATTGCCTAGAACTGGAAGTCAAACAAGCTCTCGAGTGACTTCTGAGATTTATAAGCTATAGCTTATTTGATTGTGCGTATTAAAGCTGTCACTGCTCCAGTTTAATTGTACTGTACAGCTATACAAACCCTGAATATGCGTTTGTCTAATTGACATGCCAGGCTAAGCTGATAGGGCTTAGTGGTGTATTACTGGGCTATTCATAAAAAAGATGCAGTGATACATTATCTCCTAGCAACATGCCAAAAAGACAGTGTTTAGAGGCTAGTGGGACTGGATGGAAAAAAAAATTGCCAATAAATGATCCAGAGCAGTGGAAGATTTTTGAAGCAAATTCAGTTCATATTTCTGCACCCTGGCATCAGCATTGAAATGCTTTCGTTTGACCAACAAGAATTATTTTTACATACTATCTAAATGCCATAAATCCTGAGAGAGAGAATAGAGTGTGTGTGTGTCTGTGGATACAGTAAATTACCTCTCAGGGTCACTTTGTCATCCCTGCTATAATCTAAGCAGACTTCTGTTAAGCAGCAGGCTTGAAGCAGTGGAAATTCAGAGTGATACACAGGATTTTTGCCCTGCAGGCTATCAGTCTCAAGCACAACATTTGTGTTTTGGTTGTCCCAGCCATTTATATATAAACACACACACACATTTTCCAAGGAGGGGGGAGCTGGAGCCTATCTCAGGATATACCCTGGATGGGTCACCAGTCCATCGCAGAGCAGACAGAAATACATATACATTCACACACACTCACACTTAGGGGCAATTTAGCAATTGGCCTGACTGCATGTCTTTGGACTGTGGGAGAAAATGGGGAGAATACTCTGCACAAAGCCCACCCGTCCGGCAATCAAACCCAGGCCCTTCTTGCTGTGAGGCAGTAGTGCTAACCACTGCACCACTGTGCCGCCCGTATATAAACACTTAAAGGGGAATTCCACTGACTTTTCAAAATCTCTTCATAATTAAATTGTTTAGATGTAAACAAAGCAACTCAGAGTGGTTTGATCTGAAATGCTCCATTCTAGAGAAACTTACTTACTTTTATATAGTGGTGGTGAAAGGAACCAGGGGTCATGATATTTACAGTGTAAAAACAGAGCCATATTATTTACTACCCAAAACTCCAGTGAACCTACACATACCTTCTGAGTTTTTATATGTCATTTTGTTGATGAAGACATATTATTAGATCTTAAAAAATATGTTTTTGCCTTAAAATGCCCTGCATGCTTCTCTTCGCTACGAATAAATTAAAAAATGAGGGAATCCTCAAAACTGCAGTAGTTTTCTGTGAGGCAGCTTTTAGAAGCATCAAAAGCTTCAGGCGGGTGGTTTCTGCCACCACCACTGTGAACAGTCCTGACCAGGCACATTTCTCTAGAACAGAGCATTTCACTTCAAATCTCTCTGAATGACTGTTTACATCTTAACAATATTATTATGCAGAATTTTTAAAAAATCCCATTTATGCATAATTACAACATTTAGGTCATGAAGATAAGGTGTTCGAAGTCTGCTTGCAATTGTAATTTATGGTGAACATGTATTACATTCTTTACTGGATTCTTGAAAATTAAAAATAAATATGTTTAGCAGTATTTATATGCAAGAATATGTTTAGTATGCAATGCAATTTTGAGTGTGGACTCTCAGAACTGTAAGATATTTTAGATATTTTATGTAGTCAAACAGTTGCAAGTAGAATGTGCTTTTAACCACCTGCCAGTATTCCCATTGATTCGTCATCTGCAAATTTTGCCAGCAATCAGAATGATATTTCATTCATCCAAAAAGGAAAAACCATAAAAGTAGCTTTTTCATCATAAGTGTTTTTTTGATCACTGAATTGTGTGCAAGTCATATAATTCACACTTTTTTTTATTTTAATCACCCTCTCAGTAACTCACAGACAGAGCTAGGCTATCTCTGTAAGAGCCTCTACAAGGGTTAGACCACCAAATAAACAATGAAAGAAGTCCATACCACCCCACATTAATTCAAACAATTACTTTGTTTGAACTTTTTTCAGGACAGATTTGTCAAAAATGTATTCTCGATGGAATGTAAATTAAATATAGTTCAGTTTAGCTTTATCATGCTAATATTTGCTGTTGTGCTTTGCGATCAAAAAAGAATTTGCCAGTGTTTGACACAGTCTTTTTTTACCACTCATATTTATTTTGATGAATATATTTTTATGCATTTATTTTGGAAAGCTTGCCTGGTTCACACAGCATAGAAGTGTATTGAATTCATTGTTTTTCACTGTTTTACCAGACATTTAGCAACTGTTACCACTAGCCCTTAGTGATGCTTTTGGCTTAACTGTTTCAGGAAACAAAGTTTATGTTTCCATTTGTTGTAGAGATGTGCAGGTTGCTTGTATAAAAAATATTAGTTTGAGCTTTACTTAGCTTAGCTACAACATCTCCACCCATGGTATTGGGTTCGTGAGTTATTTTTATTTATAACGTAATCGATGACACCGATGTCCATTGATGGTATTATATTTCACAGCTTAGTGAGTCACACGACTGGGACACAAATGACCCAACACTATGACGTCATGATTTATCATTGCTATCCTTCACATAATAACTACAGTCGGAGATGGACATGACATGACTTTTCCCCAGTGGTTTTTAATTTACTCTGGGCTGGGCTGAGGCAGTTGTCTTAATTGTACTTAATTTTCTTTTTTGCTTTGTAACCAAACTCATGAACCCAAGCAACTTTTGGCACCCAGATGATTTCAATTAGGGAGGAGGAACTACATCTGGAGATGAGTGCTAATTCAATTCAATTATGCCTCCTTAACTTCATTTTCCACAAGGTCTCATATCCTAGCATCCTGTACGCCCAGAAACAGGGCATATTGATTACATTTAGTCAATAGTAGTCAGTTTTTTCCACTCTTATCCTAAGGCACTTAGGGAGAAGGTCCCTGACTGAATGGCTGCCCAGGTCATACTCTGCCGCATGCAGGGCTTCTAAATTATTCAGGAGTCCTGACCCAGCCCAGACCTCCATTAATGATGTCACCCAAGCCCACGGAGCCAGATTCTCTCCCAAGGGACAGCAGTATGGAGTCTAAGGCTGTGGGGGCGCTGCTCCACATAAGATCCTAGACCATTTCAGGGAAGTGTAATTTTAAGGAACAGTTTGCACAGAAATGCTAACCCTGCTAATAATGAATGAAATGCAATATGTGTGTCTAGTTGGCAAGTTCTAATTTCCTAGGAATTCTAGCTTTCAGGATAAAGTTTTCCTTTACAGAAATCCTGCATAATAATGGCACCGTTATACCTTCCTAGGTTCCTGCTGTAGATGAAACCAAACAGTCACTGGACTGTAATATTCATTATTAATTCAGTATATAGGAACAGGATGTTGGGAGGAAATGTATTGAATTCACTGTTGATGACTAATACCATCTGGGCTCCTGAGTGGCACAGATGTCTAAAAACTGGCAATACAATCGGGATATCCCTGGCGATGCCACAGTCATCTGTGGCCGTAAGTCACAGAGAGCATAATTGCCTTTGCTTTCTCAGGGTGGCTCTTGGATGGTTATCCAAATTTAAAAAAAGAAATCAAGAATGTGACAATTTTTTGTCCAGGGAGCTTTTTTAGAGCTTGTCAATTACCTTTGGACATATCTTGTCAAAGGTAATCGACAAACTACCTTAGTCGATTACCTTTGACAAGATATGTCCAATAGCAGTCAAGGCAACAGTTTGTGGCATAATCTTGAAGATATTTCAACACTCATCCAAGAGTCTTCATCCGCACTTGGATGAGTAGTGAAATGTCTTCAAGATTGGGCCACAAGCTGTTGCCTTGAGTTAAGGCTATTGGACGTATCTTGTCAAAACTAATTGATTAAGCTCTAAATACGTTTACTATTTTACTGCTTGGTTTTAGTTGCTATATGCATACAAATGCTTTAGTCTGGATATACTGTGAGCCCAACATTAGTGGAAATGGTAAGTCAATTTGGCTTTCTACTCCTTCTTTAGGGAACCAAAATTAGTTCTACTATGGCATCGCTCCAAGTTTAGTTTTTGGCAACTTTATTTTTAAGAGTGTAGCAGAGACGGAGGTTTAGCATCATTTGGTCTACTTAGAATACATCAAGAATTGTACAACTCAAATGTCAGGACATTTCCCTTCTGTGGACACAGATGAGAAAATTACAATATGCCATTGCAGACTTAAAGGAGACTAAGAATTATGAATATTTTCTTTAACTTCCGTGACTTGATTTGTTAAAGTGATCCCAGAGCAATCTGAAGTCCATTTGTAGGCCTTTTCCCCACTGGTCTAACTCTGGGAAGTTAGCAGAGAGAGTACTCTTTGGACACGCCATGGAAAATCAACATACCGGCACTTTTCTGTAGATCCAAGAAATGGTGGAAGCAGAGCCAAGTGCTCTTGCCACTGAACTGTAGGCCTCTGGATAGCTGGAAAGATACTCAGCATTCAGTGTTCAAATTATTGGCTTGAGCTCACATCCAAGCTTTTACTGTTTCAAAGCCATTGGGAAATCCTGGAATCCTTTTGAGGTATTTAGTTTTATGAGTTAGCAATCACATGTAGAGTGGATTTGGGATGGCTGGATTGCATGTTTGTTTGTCGAAAATCCTAATAACCATTTTATGTGGATTCCCAGCTTCTTGCATTTAATAGAGAAGCCTGGAGTCTAGTCTGGAGACCGTGGAAGCAGTCCCTTAAATGTCTTTTAAATCAATGGATTATGAGCATGTAGTCAGCAATACTGACTCACTTCAACTTGATGCCAACTCATATGATTTTCTGAAGTGGTTTCTTTTGGATTGAAGAAAGCTTCAAAAGATTGAAATCCAGATAAAGAGAGCAAAGTGAAATATGGTATGTAGAGGTTTTTATTATGCAAAAGATGAGTGAAATTCAATCACAGGCTATAGAGCCCGATAACATGACGTCATATGCAAGCATATGCTTGTTCATGATATTGGCTAATGGATTCTGAAGGGTGCCAATTATATTTAGGGGTAGGATACGGTTACACGTTGATGGGCTTAATTCAGAAAAAGAAAGCAATTATTTCATTAGTTTATATACACATGCATTTTGTTCAGCTGTTGAACATCCCCATATGTTTCATTAGAGATGTTTTACAAAAGTAATATTGTTTGTGTATTATGTGTGTCAATAGTTTGGCTCCTAGTGTATCCAAACAAAGGCATTTATGAATTTTATAACTATAGTGCCACATTATCAGTGTTGAAGTTAGTTTTAGTTCTCATGAAGCTGGGCTGAGAAAATATATCTTCATATTAATTGTCAGTGAATAATGTTCAGTATTAAACATTCCTTGGTTGTGTTTTTGCTTCCTGGAAAGCAGGGAATTTGGATTCAAAGAGACAAAAGAATAACACAAGAATAAAATGTTTCCAGATGTCTAATTTTCCCCTTTAAACTGTAAAAAAGGTATAATTACTTTGAAGAATGCAGGTTCTTTGCCAGTGCAATTTGCAAGTATTTCAAATCCACTGGTGTTATCTGCCTATACAAACTCTAGCAGTGCTAGCAGTCGTGTTAATAATTATCAAATTTTTCATCTTGTGTTTTTTGTTCTGTTTGCTTTTTGGGGGTGAAAGGCATTGTTGAATAAAGACTGAATGGCAGTTCACCTCAGACTTCTAGATGAAGGGTTGTATTCAGAGATTTGTGTAAAGAACCAGCAGACTGAAGACTGCTCAGTGAAACAAATGCAGAAATTGTAGCACTTTTTTATGCTCATGATTTTTGCTATGTTAATGGTGCTATTGACCAACATGCCTCATTTGTCAGAGTCATTGTTCCCTGATTTTGAGGTAACAGTGTTAATGATTGTAATTATCTTACCACTCAAATGTTTGTCAATGATGGTTAATGCATTTTTATGACTGCTTCATGAAATCTAACAAATGATCATGAACAACAAGAAGCTTTTTGGTATGGTGTCAAACCAGAAGAAATGTAGACTTTAAGAACTAAAGAATACATCTACATAGCAATAGTCCACGGTCATGTAAATGGAGAACAAAACTGAATGGAAGGATATACAGTTTATAAGCCTTACTCATTAATGTATGAAGCCTTACTTTTAGAAGATCATAAAGGGAAATCCAAGGTAAAAGTTACTGAAATGTGATCATCCCAGTTCACTTGCAAAGATTTATACCAGTTCAGCTTAATTTCTCATAGCTAACTACATTTTTAAAAATGAAGGTGCCAAAAAGATTTCCCTTTGGTTCCCTATAGAGCCCTCCAATGGATAGTTCTTTAAAGAACCATTTAGGTAAATGAGATTTTACATGTTTGAAGAAGTCTTTAAGAGTGTACGTTAAGATAATTATCTTAAAGGAATAGGAATAGGTCTTGAGATAAATAACAAAAAAGTTTTTTAAAATCATCAGCTGTCATTCACCCTGTGAAAATAGTATGTTATAATATCTGGGGTACTATTTTGTGAGCTCAAAACTTTACAATCAAGTTTAAGTGCATCTTGTCTATCTTTTTTTTTTTTCATGTTGGGACCTGCTGCAACCAACCACTATTCCAAAAGCACCCATGTGTTTGGAGCAGGTCCCCTGATGTCATAAAGACTGCTGTAGTATTTGGACCTGCTACATTATATGGAAACTGCCTACAATTTTTTTTCTTCTTTATTTCTAGCAGAAATATGCCAAAATTTCAACTTAGTATTTCAAAATTTTATCTTCTCGAAGTATTTATCTTCTCAAGTCAAAGTATTGACTTGGATCTTGAAATGACTTAATTTGACATATTGAAGTATTGCTATGTCAAAATAATGACAATGAATAATAAAGATTGAATTATTGAATTATTACCACAAAATAATTTTTACTTCCATGACGTCATACCCATTATTTAAACGTAGCATCTCAAACTCTCAAGAAAATGTCATTATTTCATATACTATAGTCAATATTTCCAGAAATTGCACTTAATAAAGTCAGTATTTCAAGATCAAGTGACAGAAATGGATTTCCATACATTCCCTTTGTGAGGAGGTACAGAAAGTAAACAGAATGGAAACAGAAAGTCTGTTTTGCCATGGATAGATTTACCATGACCTGGGTGACTGCCCAGGTGCACCCAATGCCCAAGGGCACCAAAAGGTTGCTCCACATAAGTGCACATTTTAAATGATTTTAATGATCTGAAGATGTAATGTTTTGAAATATCCAGTTTACTTTAAATCTATGATCTTTTCACACAGTACACACAGTCGTCTAATAATCTGGCTATACATATCCAAAAAGCATTTTCATTGTGTAAATTTGACGGACAGTGAAGTCTATGTGGAATCGTTTTTCTTTTGGCATCTTATTTGATATACATTGTGACATTAATGATCTTTGAGAGTAAACTAATGCCCTCTCATTGGCATACCCAACCAATCTTAACAATGCCTTAGCTAAAGATTTAACTCTGGTTCAGTTTAGAACCAGCTAAACTTCAGCGAAACCATCCTAAGACCTTTTCAGCAAAATGATTAATTATCAATTATTATTTAAAACTTATTATCATTGGGTTCATGGAAATAGGTCGCTGAAGCTTTATTGTACAGGGGCACCAAAGAATCTTAATCTGGCCCTGTGAGGTACATCAATTCAGCAGGTAAAGTTTAATGCCCCTAAAACAATGAGTCATTAAGAAAATTTCTTTATGCAGCTAACCTTTCCCCTACTATTCTCTAGCTATAAATAGTACGTATTCTCTTTGAGCACAGACATGGAAGAGACTTCCATCAGCGACACGAAGGTCATAAAGCAGGCAAAGCCTAGGCAGCTGGTCTCTGGTAACTTTAGTGATAACTAAATATATGACAAAAAAGCTTCAATAAATATTATTAAAGTCCACACTATCTAGCATCTCTTATTTATTGTTGGCCACCATAGTATTTTTGGGTGACAATATTGGCCTTTATGACCCCAAAGTAGAACAGTTTTATATAACAGAGTTTCACAGAGCTAATAAACACGTCATAGATTCAGACCAAAGGAAATTGGTCTTGGATGTAATATGGCCTTTACAGATAATGAGCTGCATTACACTAGTGTAACTCCTTTATAATAAAAGCCACCAGCAGGGATTTCTGCTGCCGACAGATATATTTACACCTACATCTAGATAGGCCATTATGACAGATCTAATCACTAAGTGCTGTGAGATGTGACAGAATGATTTATATTCTTCTGGCCAGTAGCAAACACATTCACCTGGGATTGAATTTGAGCAGCATAATGAACACACTCATAACAATGGTGAATAGAGTTTGTAATTCTCATTGCACAGTATCCTGCCCATTGACAGCCAGCCTTTTTATTGCTGTCAGTAATTGCAACCTTTTGTTTGATATACCTTATTGTGACATTTTAGCAGTATTTGCTAGCCTTTGTTGTTATCAGTAACTGTAGCTTGTTGAAGAGGATTCTATGGAATTTGCCTTTGACATTTGCAAAGCTACTGTAATATAATCTAGGAGCTTTGCTGATGCTAGAAATGCTGCCTGTGATGGTGTGTGTGCTCAATATGACACCAGCTAGAGATAGACAATCAGGAGATACAGCAGTCGAGATCAGCTGCACAACCAGAATTGTGCATCCACAAATTTAATATATAATGTTTAAAAGCTGACTATTGAGTCCTAGCACTAGTCTGCTACACTGGGCCACGGTGTGGCTCTCCAGAACTGGACTCACGCACTTTTGCTTTTTTCACCACAAGTGCTTGTAATGATGGTGAAACAACAGGAATGGGTCACATTATGAAAAGGTAAGCAGGTATAGCTTTTCACTGCTTCAATATAAGCAGCACATTTGACTTCCAAAGAATCATTTTCAACTGAAATATTAAGTATGATGACTATTCAGCACTTTAGCTTGAGTGACCCAGTGCAGACATGCAGCCAACTACTGCAATGGAAGTAAAATTACTGCCACAAATCCTACAATTATGTGGAATATTTACAGCTCACAAGGAATGTTCAATACTGATGAGCATATTTTGACAGCAGGGCTCCAAACTGGTGGATAGAATAAAGATAAAACAGTATTTTGTTAGGCATGAGAATAAAACTGAACACAAAATTAGCCTTTAATTTTCTGGAATAGAAATGTTAATTTGAAATCTCTGTTACCAGTAACTAATGTTATTTTTATGGGTATCCCACAACTTAAACAAGAATTAGAACTAGTTCGTTATTTATTTATTTTTCCTGAACTCCCAGCATCATGCTTTTGTTTCAGTGTGATTATACGCAAGACTAAACATTTTCTCAACATAACCCTCATTGGGATAAAACAGAAACAAACATAAAACAAACATGGGATAAAACAAACATAAACAATGCTGCACTCTACACTATTTATATTTATGCATTTGACAGATACTCTTCTTTGAACCCCAGTCTGTTGAATGGAGGGCAGCTGTATTACCCACTCCTGTGAAGGTACTGCCCATTATGGGCTATCTGATCTATATTATGGGCTATATTATGGAGCAACTTACTGATTCACAAACGGTAAAATTCAATGTGTGAACATGCCCATTACCATAACTGCAGGGTCCAATAGCTCATCAACCCCACTATTTAATTATATAAGACCTTCATACAGCCTATGTAAAAGAAACAAATTAACTGAATTAAAAGTTTGCTCTAAGACAAGAACGTTAAAATATTAGTTCAGCTCAGAGCAGTTTGTTTTTTATTCTGTTTCTGAAATCTGCTTGACAAGTTTGCATCAAATATGTATCAGGAATGGAACACAAGAAGCTAAACTAGGATAAATTGTAACAGAGTGGAAATAAATCATTTTAGGAGGCGCTGGTGGAAGGTGGCTGAGGCCACGTCATTGTTGTTGTCCCCTTGTGTCTCTTGCCCATGGATTTCCTGTCTCTGGTTGTATCAAGAGCTTTGTCAGCTGTGCTGATTAAGAGCCTCCTACGGATAGAGCGGATCAATAACAAATAGGGCTGCTCAGCACCATGATGGGAGGCCAAAAAGAGTGCTGCTCTCATGCCGACTGAAAAAACAGCAATACTCACCAGGACTTTCACTGCAGTCAGTGAGAAGTCACCTGCACTAAAACAAATATGCAGCCATAATGAAATATGGTCCTGTTAAGCAAACTGTATCTATTTATTTAATTCAGAAGCAACATAGATAAGCAAGTACTCACCAGACTGCCATTTCAGGCAAAGACATTTGATGAAAGAGTCATCAATGGATCATCTCTAATGCTGATTAAAACCCACAATTAGCATCTCCCACTCAGCTTTGCACATCTCCATCCAAATCTTTAGCCCTTTCGCATTTGCATCTGCACTTGACAGGGAGGGGAGAAAAAGCCCTTCTTCACTGCATGGAGATAAACATCGCCCTCATCTGACAACGGTGGACATTTTAATTAATGCGCTCCAAACAAGCAGGAGGTTAATTCCCCTCTTAACAGATCTGCGCCGTGTGAAGGTCACACAATTAAAATGTGACTGAGAGCTTCTGTCTTCCGTCAAATTCTAACAAAGCCCAAAGGCACGGCCTGAGAATGAGGGATAGAAAAGCTGCAAATGCACTTCCCTGTGTGCCTCCCTCTTTCTTTCTCTATCTTTCCCTCCATTTTGATATAAAACATACCCACACCTAGATATTTATGTGTTATTAGCAGAGCTAATCATGTGAGGAACATTACGTGTCCTCCACTCTGTGGTTTCACCACTAAACAGACAGCAGACAGTGGATACAGAGATTAAATGGGTCACAAATCCACTGAGCTCGGGAGAAGGCCAGGGGAGAAAGTAATGGGAGGAGAGAGAAGTGCATGCGTGTATGTGTGTGTGTTGGGCAGTAATCACAGCCATAAGGTTCAAGCTGTGAGCTGTTAGTGTGGCAAGAGGGGGAAGGGTAAACTGGAACAGTCAGAAAGAAGCATAGATTCCTGGCAATGCCTGGAAATGCTAGACGGCAGACCACAGACAGTAGCTAATTTCCCTAAACAGCGACATGCAATGAACCAGTTGTGCAGCAAGACAATGTAAATGTGTTCATCGTTGTCATTCGCTCTAAGATTTACTGACATAGCACCTATCTGTAGGTTAGTTTGAATTAGTGATAAATATGTTGCTGGTACAACTTCAAAAAAGTGAATTACTTTCTGATGGTCTTTTGCAGACTTTTACCACCATATATCCAAATGGATGATCAGACGTTTCAGACTCTAGAGCAGTAAAGATTTCTAGCAATAGAATCAAAGACAAAGTAGCATATAATTGACATCATTTAATTACATTTAATTCAGATAAGTGGCATATACAGTGCACAGAATCAAAAGTGGCATAATTTGGATAGTCCGCAACAATGTTGGACGTTGGTCAGGAATTATTCTTTTTCATCTTCAGCCTTGACTGAACTCCTCGACGGGAACTACACCTCCCAGCATGGCCGGTACACTCTTCCCACCATGCACCTCATGGTGTCCCTCCTGATGATGGAAGTGCTGGGGCTGAAATCCTGGCTGATGTCTCTGCGCTCAGGGCTCAGGATTCTCTCAGCTAGGCTCAGCTGGGGGAAGGTCCTGTCCAGAGCTTTCAGGCTTCTCAGCAGGTTGGAGTCTGCCACCACGATGATCCTGGAACCAACCGGTCCGGAACCCAGGGTGTTCTCCTCCAGTCCTTCCCCGAGAGTCTCTGGCTCAAGGTCCAGCTCTTCTGCGTTTGCCATTGGAAGTGCCTCTGCTCTCAGGTCACACCGAGACAAGAAAGCAATGGTGAAAAGTAAGGCGAAGATGGACACTTTCATTCTGGAGATCTTCCTGTGCCTGGCTTTTGCTGTTCTCCTGCTTTTCGTTGATTCTCACACCAACCAATTTAAAAACGATGGATTCTTCTTCCCCTTATATACCTGAAGGTCTACAAAATGCCACGTTAGCCTAGGATGAGATGATTCATGCCTTGCCTTTTGTTGTGTTTAAAGATATTAACCAAAACCTTTCATGATGTTTGATGAGACCACAAACAGTGCTCAAGTGTTTTGTTTGCTGGCAAGTTAATTAAGATTATCTACAATAAGGAAACTGCTCCACAACTAAACAGTGGGGTTTCTCTGACTGCACACCACAAGACACCATGTAATCCCAAAATCCTCTGCCATAGAGAAATAATGATGGGATTATAGATCTATTGGCAATCTTGTATAAAATTACTGTTTATCATCTTATTTCTAATTAGAACGACTTGACAACAGCACCTCAAGAGAATTAATGAAAACTGGAGGACCATCATGGAAACCAACAGGAAGTATACAATTTTCTATTTAGATATGTGTTGACCATTCTTTAAGACATTCTGCAGCTGTCTCTTTTAACAAATATGATGTAGAATCAAGTAGAGGGGTACAAAAATGGGATAAGGTTAATGCTTCTATATTTCAAGGACACAAACAAGGGTCATAATATTCTGAACACCTTTGTATAAAATGGTGTTTTTCTCTGAATAACAATATTTGGTAAAAGCAGAGCTTCTGCCTTCTCTCTGTCTTCTAAAACTGTCACACAGATGCACTCTCCACTTGTGCTCTCTCCACTTGTGCTTAAAAGGAAATTTAAAAGTAAACTTTTAATAGTTTTCCCTGCCATGAAGGGCTTATTGGGTTTAACTTTAGACTGTTTTTCCTGAAAGATGCGTCATAGACCACTAAAGCAGAAAAATCTAATCCAAATACTCTATAATTCTTGAGAAGCAACTGGTCATGGGTCATAAATATTGTATTTTGGATTCATATTCTGTTTGTTCAGTGCATGTCTTGCCTCAAATCTTAGGTGTCTGTTGTACAGTTCATCTCTGATAGCGAGATATGCAGTCAGTCCTTCCAAATCAATAACAGAGTATGTGCCCAAAGCACATGACTTGGAAACATTTAGACAACTCGTTGAAAATGACGTTTTTTTTAATCCTGACTATCAGTAAAACAGATCATTCCTCACAAGATCATAAAGTTCTTATTTATGCTACGAGCAAAATACAGTTTGACCAGGAAAATGTATTTAGCTTAGCTTTTGACTATATTTACTAACATAGACAGTTACCACATACCACAGCACTTTTACCTGGCCTTGAGTGTTATGACAATAAACTTATTCATTGTACACTGTAGTTTTCTTGTAGTAACTATAAGAAATACAGAATACTGATTTTTTAATGGGTATAAGAAAAAAGTGCAAAATACAGAATTTGACATGTAGCTATTTTGGGGGCAAATATGCTTTATTGTTCCATAAATACCTGTCCAGGGTGTTTCCCCAGCACTGAGATAGGCAGGTTAGATGATGATTGCGTGAGTGTTTTGTAAATTGAAACAGTTCCTATTCATAGTCTTAATACATATGGAGAGAACTGTAAGATCAGCGACTTAGCTAACTGAATGATGCGGAGAACATCCACTAAAGCCACTTTCGTAGTTCAAACATTGATTAGTCTTCTTTCCCTCTGAAAATGATTACAACATTGTTTTTTTCCTAGGCTTTAATTGGTGCCATGCTATTCTAGTTATACTGAGATGCCCACGATGAGAAAATTGCTTTCAAAGCATAGCAGACTTCTGCATAGATTAGTCTACCTAAGAACAAAATCACTCCCTATTACTTGGACTTTGTTAGCACATACTCATACATAAGAGTGCAAAAGTATTGTGCTAAAATGTATCACTAAACTACTAACCATGATGCTGTTCTCCAATTAAAAGGAAAAACTTCAATATCTGTGCTAATAGTTACTTCAGGAGTCTCTAAGCATAAATGATTGTCAAAAGCAGTTGAAAGGAACATTGAGCTTCCATGCTTGTTCTAGGCAATCAAAGGCCATCCTGCATTTTATAGAGAAATTCACAGTATCAAAAATAATTGGAGGCGAAACCATAATTGAACAGGAAGAGTGAGGTCTATTCTTTGTATGACCTGAGAGCCACTTCAGCTGCATCCAGTTGCCTACGCAGAAGAAGATGAAAGCACAGAGTGGACATTTTACATCAGCCTTCCGAAATGATCAATTTTGCTTTTAAAGCCAAGGGGAACCTGAATCCTTTATGTTTTCTTTGTGGTCAGGTAAATCTTGGCCTTACAAAGTATGTCCTACAAATAACTTTACAATGTTCAATAAATGTTCAGCGTATTTTTCCAAAATTCTCCCCTTTCGACATACATCTGGTCCTAATCTGACCAGTCACAAAATGTGTATCTTCCCGCCAACACAGCTTTAGCAAAACTCCTCACGGTCTCAGTCTCAGTGAGTCTGAGCAACTTGTGAAAGCATAACCTAGCAGTCTTTGAACCATTCATTTGTTCATCTGTTTGTCCAATTGGCCTTGCCCGTTCCTTGGCTGTACATCAAACAGTAAAGCGTATAAGAATCTTACCTTTTTAAAGAATTGCCAAATAAATATGAATAATGTTTTTAGTTAGCAGAGATAGATTTTTTCTTTTCTTTAAAAGCTGCCCTTTACCTTGTGTGAACACATTTCAGAATGAATTGGCAACAGAAATAGTCCAAAATTACTTGGAAAAAATATTTTTATATTTTCTTCCATTATAAATTAATAACGTTTTTCCTTTTCCTGTAAACTTATCAGTTAGAGATACAAGGTTTTGTTCCAACAACAACAAAATGTTGAGCCCATTTCACTGATTTATTCCCACTATCACTATTATATTTAGCTCTGCTTGAGCTGCGTAGCAGGTTGGGAATCTCGGACAGAAGGATGTCAAACAAGCAATGCTCATTAGAATACTAGGCGACATACAAACTATTCTCAAATAAGTCTCATGAGCTTATTTTAAGCATTGTTTTGTCAATTTTTATAAATTTTCCAGTCAAACTGTCTAAG
This sequence comes from Piaractus mesopotamicus, assembly GCA_023558415.1. NCBI lineage: Eukaryota > Metazoa > Chordata > Actinopteri > Characiformes > Serrasalmidae > Piaractus > Piaractus mesopotamicus. Next base: position 16,181 of record JAILXH010039699.1, read on the forward strand.
ATATGATTCAATTTTAATATTATACAAACATTTTTAATATACTGCACTGTGTTCCTGTAGACTTGAAGGGGAGAAACTTAATGTGACAGCAAAGTTACATCAAATTACAGTAGCTAAGCATCTGGCTACTGAAAATTCCAATTAAAGTTTGAGATCATCCAATAATATTTCTAGAAACACTTACTGGAGACTTCTAGTAGCCATATTACATATTAAAAAAGATGTCTAACAATAATAGCCAGCGAACTTATACTCATGGCTAGTTTTAAAGCTAAGAATGTGATTATTTCTATCACAAGTGGATGCAATTGTTTTCTTGCATGTAGACATTGCGGGTTATTCTTTTATATCCTTTCTTAGTTGTGCTGAGGATAGTCTTCTCTAAAGAATTCTCTTCAAGTTTTGCTTAGCATGTTTTTCATAATACTGTTCTATTTCATTTGTCACGGCATCCTATTTACATTTAAAGCTGCCTCACCATTTGCATATCCTCAGATAGTTCATCTACAGTGCATTGCACAGCTTAATAACCATTTATCAAGAGATTTCATCCACAAGTGTAAGAAGGAGAAAGAGAGAAAGAGAGCAAGAGAGAGACAGATGGAATAATTAGGTTGGGGCCACAGGGACAAGGTGATTATTCCTAGAATGCCTTGTTTGATAGCCAGTATGCCACGGGGGGCCCTGCCAAAACTGAAAATAAGCAAGCATCCCAGGACATTTCTTGAATGCAACCAAAAAGTCTAAATAGATGAATTCTTCACATTTCTGAATTGAGCTTTGTTTGAGTTGGAATGCTAGTATGAGTGAGCCCATAAGCTACCCTTATCATGAAAAACCATTTAGGTTAATGAAATGTATACACTGAAACTGCTTCATATTCATATAGTACTCATAATTTCTTTATTTCAAATTTTAGGTGCTGAGACCAATAGAGCTCCTGCTGTTTTAGGCCAGAGCTCTGTAATTAGGATCACTCGTGCTGTGATTGTACTGGTCCCTGAGTCATTAAAGTCAGCATGGTGACAAGATTAGTCCATAGTGTCACGGAAATGGGAAATGTCATCTCAACCCCACTTAATTAGCACATTAGCCCTCATCTTGCGACAGGTTTGATATCAGCCCTTACAATTTGTGTGTGTTTTTTCCCCTTTTGTTCTTTTAATATCAGTTAGATAGCAAAAAGAACCATCCTAATAGTTTTACAAAAGCACATTTCTAAATAAATTAATAAAGTAATAATTTTTTTTTAAAGGCTATTTATGCTTCAAATGTTTCCTATGAAAATATACATTTATATAGAGAACCAGCAGAATACACTAAACACAGTCCTTTTACTGTTAGTATATATTTAAAGAGGAAAAAAAAAAACATTATCTTAAATCATTCCTGATCCAGACTTAGATTATTTTGCTATTAATGTAATGATGTTTGTGGCACTAACAGGGAACAACATCAGCCAACTCCCTTTAAAATACAGCAGTTACATTTAGCCAAAACGGAAACGCCTTGGAGAAGGTAAGAGAAGCAGGCGACTGCAGATATCACTAGTTTCTGTACTTTTCAAATCCAAAATAACAATAAAACTATTTAAACATTTGAAAATGTTTTGGGGTATTGAGATAAGCTAAATTTTCAATGTGTTATGTATTGACTATGTATGTATAGCCTTTTTTAAACTTTTGAACAACACACTTAAATAAGATGGTCTTCAATGTCTCTTAATTAAAGGAAATGGTTCTATATAGAACCGTTTTCTTTGCATTGTGAAAGTTTTCTTCAGATTGATGGAGAATTCTATACAGAGGGTTCTATACAGAACCTTTTTGAAAAGGTTTCTATAGAGCAAAAAGGGTTGGGCTATTTTACAAGCTCATATTATAACAATGGCAGAACACTTTTTGGTACAATATAGAACCAGAGAACCCTTCAATAATGCAAGGGGTCCTTTGGGTGTTCACAGTTCTATATAGATTATAGAACTATATAGATTTTAAAGGTTTAGTCCCCAGCCAAGATTCTTATCTATCAAAACAAATTCTTGAATTTGTATCAAGCCTGGAATCATATTAATTTATCATTAATAAATTAATTGTATATTTGCATGGAACACAAACTTGGTTGATTCTTAAAAATAAAAGTGCCAAAAAGGGTTTTTTGCAGCAATGTCATAAAAAACCCTTCTGGATCCCTAAAGAATCTTCCAGTTGATGGCTCTTTGAAGAACTAATTTTAAAAGTTACATGTGATTGTGAAGAACACATTTGATATATTTGAAGAACAGCAATCTCACCAATGTTTTGAGATGTATGCATAATTCCATAATTAAGATATAAACAAAGTCAGACAGTTTTTGTTTTGGTGTGAAATGGTTCACTGTAGAGGAATTTACCAATGGTGGTCATAGGAACTACAGGTTGCAATGTCTGCAACACAAGTATAGCCATTTTTTTTTACAACACAAACCACCACTGAATGAGTTTTTATATGCAATGCTGATAATGTTACAATAGAAAAAAAAATTGGTGGAAACTTTATTTGTTATACATCACCCTGGATGCACCCCTCCACCATGAATTGAATTTAAATATACGTTTTACACTTAAACCTTATTTTAAATCTTTCATCTATCATGTCTCAGGCATCAGGCATTTGTAACCATCAAATGTCATTTTCTGTAATTGAGCTTTTAGAAGCAGCATTGCATTCTTCCGATAACTGGTACCTGCCACCACCACCAATTTCTATTTATTTATTTTAATATATTTGCCAAGGCCACATTTTATGCCTTTCTTACCCAATATGTTAAATTCAGCAAATGAACAGTAATTATACATTAAAATGTGCACAAGTGTGTTCTTTGTAGAGGATGTGTTACATTTTTGATACTTAGTAATTTGATTGGGGCACCCGAACTTTTGTATACAAGTGTGTCTGAGCAGAGTAAACATGAGACGAAACAGGCAAACATGATATACTGGACCATATTTTTAGGTCAAGTAATCAGTAAGAAAAACTTCACGGAACCAAATCAAGATGACAGTGCACTTCTTGCATCAGAGAGATTCATCTAGATGACATTTTGGAAAAGAGAAACAAGAAATGGAAAAATTATGCTTCACATGAGATGCACAATAACCAGAAACAAGACATTTACCTGTGCCTATCTTCCACAACGGCCAGTGTAGACAGAAAAAATAAATACATTTTTTAAATATAAGTAAAATTAATCACAAGCTCCAGTAATCAGCTGTTTGCACAAGCTGTGCTTCATTTATGTTTTCAAACTAACACCACTCAACACTATGTTCAGTGCTGCTTCAAATCACTGATTTTATATACTTGTATTGGATGGTATGGGCCAATTTAAGTAGTCACCTTTGTGTGTGTCCAGACCAGTTTTGGTTACTGTTGTCACAACAGTGCAGTGTGTGTTTAGACGTGTTAGTGGCTCGTGTGTGACTTTTGTGCAGGTGTCTACAGGCAGATCTTGGAGCTGTCAGAGGACAGCTGTTGGCCATATGCTCATAACGGAGCTGTTTCTACAACCATAAACCGGGAATGGGACAGTAGAGGAATTTGAACCACGTTCACTTTTGTGAGGTCCAGCAGCTAGACTGCATGTCTGTGGAATGGACAGACCAGAGAAAAACATACTCTCAGCTTTTCTGTTGAACATACACACTGTATATACATTCACTGGCCACTGTATTAGGCAGACATATCTTGTATCTACTCTCATTGTCCATTTTATCAGGTCCACTTACCATATAGCTGCAAGAACCCTTTAATCATTAAAAGGGTTCTTTGAGTGTTCATGGTTCTATCTAGAACCATTTTCTTTACTAAAGAACCTTTGAATAACTAACTGTTTTAAGTAGCGTCACGTGTGATATTTACAATGCATGCGATTGGTCTGTGAGTTTCCCGGGCCGGTAAAGCGGTACCGTAAAGGCTAGAAAAGCTATGCCGATTAGAATAGGACCACCCTGTTGAAATTAAATAATTCTCCATAGTTTATCGGTTATAGGTCCAGGTCGACATTGGACAGCGTCTGGTCCAATTAGCGGTCCGTCTATTAGTGACCTCTGCTCTATACCTTTGAAGACCTTGGCCGATGACGGGGCCCGCGCCAAGGACTTTAACTTACAAAAATTGTTATCTATGGAATTGTTAAATAGTAACATTAAACTTTTTTCCTTCCTTCACGTTCATCACTGGAGTTTTTCTGGTAGAAATCATTTCAAAAATGAGATGTCTGATTGTGAAGAACATATTTGATATTTAAAGAACAGCAATTAAAGGGGAATTCCACCAATGTTTTGAAATGTATGCATAAATTCTGGGATTGACTCATACAGTTTTTGTTTTGGTATGAAATGGTTCACTGTAGAGGAATTTAACAACAGTGGTCATAGGAACCAGGGGTTTCAATGTCTACAACACAAGTATAGCCATTTTATTCACAACCCAAACCTCCACTAAATGTGCTTTTATATGCAATGCTGATAATGTTACAATAGAAAAAAAAAATTAAGGGAGATTTTAATTGCCTTACAACTTATTTGAATGTATCTGTCCACCATGAATTGAATTTAAATATTTGTTTTAAACTTAAACTTTATTTTAAATCTATCATCTATCATGTCTCAGGCATCAGGTATTTGTAACCATCAAATGTAATAACTTTCCATGAGGGAGCTTTTACAGGCATTGCATTCTTCAGATGACTGGTTCCTGTCACCACCACTGCGAATAATTCTGACTGAGTCAGTTTCTCTACAACAGAGCATTTCACACCGAAACACTCTGCATGACTCTTAACCATTGAATAACACAGAAATTTTAAAAAAAAAAAAAATCTTTTTATCAGGTCCACTTACCACATAGGTGCATTACACCTATAGTTCTACAATTTGCTGATCATGTATCATAAAATGAGATTAGTTTTTGGCTACCACTTGAGATTGAAAGGTGGAATTTTTTTGAAGGTTCCCGTCTTTCTCATTCTCCCATGGCCCATAGTTCTCTGTACTCTGCATGCTGGAGGAGCAGAATGTACGGACAGTTAAAGGTATATTTCACCAATCTTTTAATACCAAATCATCAAAACATCAAAATGTAAATAAAGTAATTCAGAGTGTTGTGATGTGAAATGCTCCCTTCTGAAGAAAGTTAAAGTCAGGATTGTACATAAAAGTGGTGACAGGAACAAGAGATTTAAAGCATTTAATATCTCTACAAGCTACCTAACAGAAAGTTATTAAATGAAACGGCTACAAACATGCCACCTTGATG
>JAILXH010040025.1:13730-27600 GCA_023558415.1 Piaractus mesopotamicus
CACGGTCAGGTCCATACAGCTAAAATAGCAATAACTCTGTGTAAATATTTCTGGGCCTGACTGTATACTTTATCTTAAACTTATTATAGCAGATTTTTGTTTCTTTGTAGAAATCAAATGTTGTGGACTAAAACAGTTTATTGAATAAGGTTGTCTTTGCTTCAGAATGTGAAATTAAGCATAACCACAAAATTTAAACCTATTCCAGGTTTGTATCACATCAACATCCTGTCAAATATAAATTCCAGGTTCTCTTTGTTTTCACTTGGTAGTACAGCTAAGCTAAGATTGAGACAAGGTCGTTAAATCTGTCCCAGCCTCCAGTGATTCAGGTTCAGGACCAGACCTTCTTGTAAAACTGCTGGCTCTTTTCTGGAGGACTGTGTTTTGCCCTGCTCAGATTCACTGTCTGTACCCGTCCTAGAACTATTTTAGGAGGTGCAGGCTTTGTTGAAACCCTTGTTCTGCTGAAAGATGACAGAATCGGGGCATCAACACTGAACAATGGCAGAGCATGCGGTTCATTTCAATATCATAAAGGGTGAGCAAAGCAACGGATGTCATTTATCACTTGTTCATGACTATAGATATTTTAGTCTTTGAAGTGTTTCATTTATTCCAGTGACACTAGTTTTGATGATTTTCATTAAGAAAATATTCTAATTGAGTTTATAGACACAATAAACAAACAACTCAGATTAAACAGCAGACAAAGTTAAAGATGTTGGAAATCACAGGTTTCTATTCGTGCTTGTTTCACAGACTGTAATAAATGTACAAGTGAAATTTACTAGTTTATGATAAAACTTTGTTGTTGGAAATTGGATTATTTTTAACTTTTGTTCCTGTTTCACCCTGGCTTGCAACTTTTTGTTTTTTACTCTACACATGGCATGTGGCCCTTTTTTATTCAGTGCTCTTTCCACATTATAACTAGAATTAGTCTCCGAGTTAGTAATAGGACTTCATTCAAAATCCATTGCACCAGGGGTAACAATAATGTGTAATAATGGTTTTTGCTATCTGGTGTCGACCAGAGGAGGATGAGTTTCCCTTTTGAGTCTTGGTTCCTCTCAAGGTTTCTTCCTCTTGCTCTTAGGGAGTTTTTCCTTGCCACTGTCACCATTGGTTTGCTCATGGGGGACTTGGACCTGGATTTTTCTGTAAAGCTGCTTTGTGACAGTGTGCTATATAAATAAACTTTGACTTGACTTTTGACTAATAATGGAGTGCAAGTGTTTTCAGTCTCTGTAATCTCGGTTTTGAGGATATTTGAGGAGGGAGCAATAAATGACTCTGGCTGCTTTTAGACCTTCCAGTATGAACACTAACTTGCCAACAAAGTAGAGAAATTCACAAGCTAACAATCAAAAAAAAGACAAAACGGTTATTCACGTTTCAGAAAAAGTCTTTATGATTTAAAACACATCTGAAATACATGTCTGAATATTGTTCTATAATATGCATACACTTGACATCTTATACATTTGTGCCCACATATAACTTTTCATTGAGTGTTTAAACTTTACAAAAAAATATATTTATATATAGAATATATTATACATTTTGAAACATTTCAAGTATGTATAGATTTATGCTTATTTACACATTTATACAAGTCACAGGGATGTAAATACATGTGGGATAAGTCTTCTGTTTTGTTTTGCATTATTGAGAGAGAGAACCTGGTCACTGTCTTAAGTATGGCAGCCTCTTGGAGGAGCCCAAGCCTAACTGGAATAACTGTCCCAGTAACTGACATCTGCTGTCCTCTTTCCGAGCCTTCTGGCTGTGGATTCCTGCGGGAGGCTTTTTTGCACTTGTTCCCTATGGCTTGCTCCCACTGGACTGGAGGTTGCAGATTGGTTGGATCTTTGAGTCCATGCCTTGCATTGTCCTTCAGTTTGAAACATCAGGGGATTGATTTTGGTGGCTGAATTTCATCAACCATTTTATGTGAGGCTGATAAACTGTCAAAAACCCTATATAGTCATTTGACTCTTCTGATAGCACTAGGTGCTTGTGTGTCCCTTCAAATTTGTAATTAATGTTCAAGTCTTTGAGCACCATCAGTGTCAGTCAGCTGTTGGTGGAGTATTCTTGAAAGGAGCACCAATGCTCATTTTGCAAAGCCTTCCATTAAGCCCACCACTGCCCACAAACTCTGACTCAGCTGGCTGGTAATTACGAAATTTTAGTGCCTTTCAGGCATCGATGCGGAAGGAGAGAAGCTTCTCAGAGTGCATGTTGTTGAGGGTGCGAAGGTCTGGCAGTTTGAGCAGTAGCTTGGTGAAACGAGAGGCATCACCAGGAGCACTCTTGCTCACAAGTGCACGGAGGGCTCGGATCAGGCTCTCCTGAAGCATCTCCACTGAGTTGATGTTCTCAATGCCGGAGCGATCTGGGTAGTAAAAGGAAAAAATTAGAAAGAATAAACTTTTAATCATATCATTATAACTAGCTGTTAGCTATTATAGCTATTATAGCATGAAATACAGGAAAGAACAAAAGATACTTAAAGATTTTACTGAAACAAGGTTTTATTCTGAAACAAAATGCCCTTCTTTAAAGTCCATTATGCTTACCTGCAGACACCAGCACCACAGCAGTAAAGAGTCCCAGCTCCTCTGGAGAGAGCTCAAGGGCATTGAGTTTCTCGCTGAAGTCAAACATGGTTCCCAACAGATCTCCCATCCCCATGTTCTTTAGAGCTTCTAGGCTGTAGGTGGTGCCAGAGATAAACGTTACAGTTTTCTCCTTGACATTAAACAGGGATGCGAAACGCACCATCAGTACCTGTGGAAAAAAACAGAGAGGGAAAGAGAGAGAGAACAGTTACTGAAGGTTTCTGTCAAACAAATTAAAGCAGGAGCTTCAAGTAAGCCGACAGTAAGAAACAATAGCTGTGGCAATTGTGGGCATGATACATGTTTACATGTGCATGTATGCAAATATAGCAAACATATTATTATTCAAATGTCTACATGAAGACTTGAATTTGAGATTTTTTGGATTATGGATTTTTAATTTTCAGTAAGCCTACAAATACCTCTATTGTACACCATGCATCAATATGAGCATTACTTCAACTTCGTGGCTTGAATGTATTATTTTCATAAACAGCCTTGACACAAAGTGTTTTAGTTTATCAAATGATTTAGATTAGCAGATGGACAACAGATTGGCGTACCTCAAAAGTCCCAGCCTTTAGCAAGGTGACTTGATCATTTTGGGATAGAGAGCTGAAACCTGGGATGTGTTTGGCAAACTCCACCACCTCACGCACAGCTGGTGTGAAGCTAAGTGAGAAGTCCTCCCAAATCTCCTGTGGTGTCTTGTTAGGATCTGCCTGAGGATGCATATTCATTGGACAAGCCTGAAAAAAGAAATATAAACAGAATTCAGAAAATGGTTTCACTTATATACCATTGACAAGGTAATTTTTAAGCAAGTCCCTGTTCATGCAAAGGTTGGGACTTCCTAGAACTACAAAGTTTCTCCTCTCATTGTACAGGAAAATTGCTTGTGATGATAATTAGACTCACCAGAAGAATGTCCTTGCGGTTCTTCCATGGGCAGTTTTGTGACTGGATATTGTTGCTGGTCTCTTTGCCTTGATGATCCCCGAAGAAATTGTTGTTGTGCAGGCGTCGCCCATTGTTCTGGTGTGGCAACCCTTGATGGTGCTGAATGGAGACTGGTGAGGATTGAAAGTTATGTCCATTATCAGGTGCCACTTCGAAGCCATTGCACTGCAGGCCTGCGTTATTATTGTGGTAGATTGTATTATGGCCGTTAACATGGTAGCCAGCTGAGCAACGATTGCCAATTTGGTCACCCAGATCAACATTGTTGTGGGGCCGTATTGCTGGGCTTAGCTTATCGTGAGCATAGACAAAGGTCTCACGGTGGGCTCGGGTGATAGCAGTTATGGTGGTGTCCACGCCAGGGCTGTGGCACGGAGGTGGGGACGTGGCAATCAGAGGAGGGCTTTGAGCTGGCTGAGCTGGAGGGGAGGCGGGGGCAGGAGGGGAGGGGGAAGGCGCAATAGGCACAGCAGGAGGCTGGGGCTGAGGGGCCACTGTTAGACCTGGGCAGGGCGATGAGGATGAAGACGACGAAGAGGATGGGGTGGCAGATTTGATACTAGCCAGCTGGAATTCACTCTGCAGCTGGTTATTCACCATGTTATTCATGGCACTCTGCATCTCGGCCAGCATGCGCTGCTTTTCACGTTTTGGGATGCGGCCAAAACGGACAGCTATAAGAAAAAAAAGAAGTTGAGTGAGTTTTGGCAGGTTGTTATTTTTGTGAAAAATTGTTCCAATCTGATGGTTTGTTTGCAACTCACCATCCCGAGACATGCCCACAGACAAGCACTTCTTGAAACGGCACTGCTGACAGCGGTTGCGGTTGATCCTCATAATAGTACAGGTCTCATTCTTCAGGCACTTTTTGTATTGTATGTTTTGCTGGATGCTCCGACGGAAGAACCCCTGTCAACAGTAAGGAAAAGCTAAGTATTTCTGGTATTGCAAGTGGGCTAAGGTTACATGTGACGTGGTTCAAAAATAATTCCTACCTTGCAGCCTTCGCAAGCATGGACACCGTAGTGAAAACCTGAAGCCACATCTCCGCAGACTTTACAGAGTAACACCATCCCATTCAGCTCTGGTAGATACGAAAAATAGTTAGCATTTTTAATCATGTATGCTTTTGTTATGACTTTCAACAGGGGACACTGTAACTCACTTGTAAGAGTAGCAACTGATTTGTTAGGTGAGTTGCGTGCATTGGTGCCTTCATCGCGACCCCTTGGGGATCCTCCAGAGCATGATGAGTTCCCATCCTCGCCAGAGCCAGAGCTGCTGCTGCTGCTGGTGTACATGCGTGAAGAATCATGGGAGCCATTGGGAGAAGGTGGGAAGGATGAGCCGAAGCACGGCTGCGTCAGTGATAGAGAGCTGCTGTTGGAATTCTCACTGTACATTGAGACTGGGCTGGTGCGGTTTGGGGAGCCTCCACATGAGCCGATGTACGAGATTACTCCCCCTAGCGAAAAGAAAGAGCGAAACACATTTCAGAAACATGGTAATCTTTTGTATATTGGGTTGAACTCATCTGTTCCATGGGGTGAAAAGAGAGAGAGCTGTCCACAGAGACTTGAACATCCGTTTATTTTTCATCTTAGCAGACAGGCTGCAGCCACATCCCTATTAAAATGCTCACTTAATTACTGCATGTGGTTACACAAGAAGCCTCAGCAACACAGATGGCGACTTGGCGGCAGGGAAGAGGGAGGGGATCTGGATGTTTGAAAAACATAGCCACTTTCTAGGAACCGCTGTTCACTGCACAAGGCCATCTGAACATGTGCTACGTGCAAGGATTTTTTTTTTTTATGTTTATGATTGCTGCTGGCAGTGTCAAGCCACGTGTACAAGCAACACCTGTCTTATCTTACTCCTGCGTGCCAATGTGGTTGGCTCATTCCTAGCTATAATTCACAGCCAGATCTCTCTTTAGTATATCGGCACACATGCAGGCACGTGTGTTGTCATACGTTGTTTATACACGTTGTAATGGTAGTCACATCCTGATTACTCTTAAGCAAACTGTAGTGGCTCTACTGAGTGCAAGACACTAATAGGATGTGAGTGGACCACAGCATTACAAGTGCACTGTTGAAATATCTTCTTTTGCCTGTTTCTCTTTCACCTGCACTCTTCTTCTTCTGCTTTTTCCATACTCTCCTCTTCCTCTTCCTCCTCCTCCTACTACTGTGCAACAGTTCCCAAACTGTCGTTAATCTATTGAAACCATTAAAGATTGCATTACTGCATTGGATGTACATAAACTTTTGGTAACTTTAACCAGAACAAAGTGGGCGTTATATCCTTCCAGTGCTGTTCCTCAGAACATTCAAAACCAGTGGCAGACAGCTCCAAGCATTATATAACCGCTGTACACTAGCACAAAAAGTCAAAGGGTCACTGTGTCATGTGGAACCACAACAGAAACACGTGCATTTGCTTGTGCCCCCCACAGTTCTTTCACAATCTGACCTTTTTTTCCTCGAAGTCCTACCCTTTAAACGCACTATTTGTCATCTGCGTTCCGGAACATCAGGGCAGCATCTTAAAGCCCTTAACAGTCTACGGAACTACTTCAGCCATATGATCAGTGGCTGTTCTCATCTTTCATATTAACTGCTATAATGACTAACATAATCCGATCAAACAACATAACATTTTCTTTGGAAGAGAGACTCCTTTGGAGACTCGTGCGTCCACACCGTGTCCCCGTGTAGGCTGACTCGAGCACATCATCCGCGCACGCCCCCATTCCACGTGCGCCGCAGACATACGGCTTCTCAACGAGACTGGCTGCTCTAGACCCGCCTTCAGGACATTCAGTCCAGCTGCACGTTTCTCATACTTTTTCACTCCGTTCATTTCCTTGCAGGCTGCCATTCACTGCTTACGTGACTATTAGTCAGCGGACGATTTGAATGTTTGAGGGCAATTAAGTTCATCGTGTGGACACTGTATTAAACTGAACTGTCTCGTTTACTCAGCCCAGCAAATACGCTTCTCTTTTATGAATGGTCAGTAGCTAAAGTAACAAAGTCCATCGCACGTTTGTTCTACACATTAAGCGAGTTAGTTTTTAGTTCTAACCTATAGAGATCTGGACTAGGCCGAGTGCCAATACAGGAAAAACGCTGGTAAGATTAAATGTGTTGAATTCATGTTTGTTTAATCTACGGAAACAATGCGGACAGTGGAATGTTTTATGAAATGTCTTGTAAACGGTTATCTTTCCACATTTCGAACCACATTTTGTGGTTTTATTTTGTACAAAAACCGATTGAGTCATTATTACGTTGTTCAGATCTGGGCTATGCTGTCCGCTGTCTGTGTATTCATGTCAAGAGAAACAAGCAACCAAAAAAACCTGTTACGTTGCCTTGGATTGATTTCATGTCCTAGTTTTGAAGCGAACGTGGGTTAACGTGAGGTCCCGCCCGCGTCCCACTAGTCGCTCTGCGCTCAGCCAATCAGCGCGCGCACATGGCCGCGAGCGGCTACGTCACACGCCCAGGACTAGGCGGCGTTATGTAACGTGCGCGAGGCTCGTACCAATGGGCGGAGGCGAAGAGGCGGAATGAAAACAAAGCGCACATGGCCAGCTTCGGCGGTCCATGTGCACGCGGCAAGGAACATGCGGGGCGCCGAGCGCCTGCATCACAGGGATGTCCGTCCACCTGACTCTTCAACGGCGTGACCTAGTTCCCCGAACTCCACGAGAACACGGCGGCTTAACCCGTCACGTCCTCGACCCCGCGCGATGCCCACAGCTTTTCTGTAGTTTGCTATACGGGGGGCTCGCAGTAACCCACAGTGTAAACTTAGTTGCCCTCACTTTCCCTCAGTTTTGCTTCGTTCTTCATGCGCAGCACATTTAAACTCAAGACTGGAAACGCGTGGAATTCAAAACGTGTGTAATCACCTGATATGAGTTAAACTCGACAACGCACGACCACAGCTATGCTATATATGCAATGCTATAATACTACAACTCCTAAGTCAGTGTATAACTGTACCAAGATACATGAACAGCAACGAAGATCCTATTGGACTCAGTTCCCATTAACTCCCATTGAGCTGCAGTTACAGTAGACCCCCTTTAGAAAATAATACACCAAGTCTCACCTCCCATTGTTTTAAAACACTGATGAAACAGGGATGCACAAGCAAAACTAAGGCATTTATAGGACGTTTATATATTAAAAAAAAAAACAAAAAAAAAAACATTCAGCGCGTCTTACCTGTGTTGTTGTTCGTGTCCATGGTGGTCGTCATTTTGTCATCCAGTACCGTCATGCAGGTGTGGATGAGAAGAAAAGAGTGCTCTCTGAACGCACGCTTGCACTTTGCGGGAGATCAGCTCTCCTTTACGAGAAGCTCGCACTGCCTACTCAGCCCCTCAGCTTTAACACTGTTCAGTAGCTGCAGTTTAAATGTGGATAGATGCGCGCTATGCAGGGTCGCAGGCTGCAGCCCCGAGCTGCAGTGCGCGTAATAGGTGTGTATGTTCAGCTCTCTGTGTGAGTGAAAGTGTTCCCGGTGAGCCGGTGCTCTCACTCGCGCTGTCTGTGTGCGTGTGTGAAGTGCACTGGCAGCACGGCCCGGTTTTGCTGCGCCTCTCTCAGCGCCGTAGAGAGACCAACACACATGCGCGCGCGCTGGGCGCAGGCGCGGCGGCTCCAGCGGCTCCGCACGAGGCTCGAAATGTGTCCATGTGACCCCGGGGAGGGCCTCGTGGCCCAGTGACACACTTTCTCGCGGACACATTGCAGCGCAGGTTTTTTTTTAAAATCCCCGCGCGTCCGAGACACTCGGCTTTTGGGATTTGTAGTTCTTCGAGTGAGTGGCCTCTTTAGGGAAGACTTAACATGACTCACTCGGGGAAAAAAGTCTCTGAAGAGGCTGGAGAGAAGCAGGAGTGGAAACAGTCCACACTGTACTTAAATCTTACTCAAATAAATCTTACTCAAATAAATGTAGATTAATGGAGTCAAAAATGTAGTGGAGTGAAAAGCATTTAACTGTACTCTATAATGCAGTTAGAAATGAATGTTTTATCAGAAAATGAGGAGTCATAGCATTTTTTAACATTACAGTAATAGGTATGAGCTGATGACTTGTCTTTACACCCCCCCCCCCCTTCAGTAAACTCTGTGATGTGGTGACTAATGGCTAGTAGTTATGGGCAAGTTCATTTTACACTGACATAACTTGACACAATGAATAATAAAATGCATAGAAATTTGACTGATTGGCAAAAGAAAAATAGAAAAATGTGATGGCATTTATAACAAGTACTTTTAAAGTAGAGCTGCAGTATGTAATATGTCATATCACCAAACTTAAAGAAGTTTTTACCATACACAATATGTAATAATATTTATTTTTTCTCTCGTCTGATATGTTGGAATGGGAAAAGTTGTGTCACACACTGTAAAAATGGCTCATCAGTTCAATCGAGAAATTACTTCATGTGGTAACAAGCAATTGAACTACTACAAATTCTCTGAATGAACAGTTCTTTTAATCAATGTTATTTTTTTGGTTGAATAAAACTAGTTTAATTGCTTGTCACTACATAAAGTAATTTTTTAGGTTGATCTGGGTTTTGTTTAGAAAAGCATATTGTTGCATATTGTGATCTAATTTATCACAATAACAACAAATATTGTCATATTGACCTGCCTTATTTGAATGTTTAAATTAAAACCCAAGGAGTAAAGGTTAAGTTTTTTTCTCTTAAAAATGGAATTGAGTAAAAGTGTAAATATTCAATTTTAGTAACTTGAGTAAAGTACAAATATTCCAAAATAATACCTAAGTACAGTAACAAAGTACAATGCACGATATATCAGAATCAGTGTACTGGCAGACAGTTGCTTTAAAAAGTATCAGAATCGAAGAGATGTTTAGATTAGACCAACATTTAATGACATTTAAGCCAGTAGTGCACAACTCCAGTCCTGGTGGTCCAGTGTCCACCACAGTTTGGTGATTTATCTGCTCAGACAGACCTGATTACGCTCTGCCTTAGTGAGTGTGTTTGAGAAAGGAAACCTCCAAGCTGTGCTGGACAATGGCCCTCCAGGACTGGAGTTGGACACCCCGATTTAGTCCTCCCAATTTTTACACTGTAAAAAATGGTTTTCAGATCAACCTAGAAACAAAATCTTGTAGTAACAAGTGATATAAAATAAAATATCAGATATTAGCATTGGCCCACAATTGTTATATTGTTGTTTTTAAAGATAACAGTATGTCATGCAGTTTTAGAAACCATATAAGGAAGTTTGTTTTAGATTACCGACAACAAAGTGCGGTTTGAGGTAGTGTGTGATGATTTAGTGCAGTTTGCACAACTGTAGGCTTCTATTACTTGTTAGCTACATTAGCTGCATAGCTCCAGTGCAAAGCTCAAACACTTAAGACACTAAAGAAGTATTGGCATATTGAGTATGGGGCAAGAGGAAAGTGGTATAATTTGTGTTTTGGCTGATTTGTGTTGTGCAGGGTAGGATATTGTCTTGCTATTTTCAAAATCTATTCCTTTTCATTTACACTATTGAAACTAGTTCACGTGTTATGTGTAGTTTAAGTGGGCTGAAACACTTCTGGGAGACTAAATTCACACGTTTAAAAACAGGTTTCAGTATTGACTAGGAGGTTCTGGAAGGTCTTGGCTAAACCTGCAATATTTGTTGGTGGGGGGAAAAAAAATTGACAGACTGGCTCAATAGGGCTCTAGGCCAACTTCAGCCTGGAAACTGCACAAACGTAATACGAGTCCTTAGGCTCCCATTCCATAGTGGTTTGAGGCTATGTTAACCTGACCTTGGTCTGAGTTTTACTTATTTGATTTAAGCTGCTCAAGACTAACCCAGCAAATCATGCACCTAAAACGATGGATTCCTCTTATCCTAAATGTATTGGATCAGCCAAGTTTGTTGTCCAAAGTTTGCCTCTTTAGCAGGCTAATGTCGCTAAGAAGTAATTGCATGCTTAAATCATGACATTTGCCTAAGAACGTGTATAGTTGTTAAGTAGTTTTAAATAGACTGGCTTATACAGGTTCCAACACTGTATGGCATACTGTTATTTATAAAAATGGACAAAGTGTAACTAAAACCGTTGCAGCAGCTTAAGGTTGAGCTGATTTTTTTTCTTTACTTTTGTCTGGCTTTATAGATATGTAAATGTATAGACAACCGTATGTTGTACAGTGTCAGAAAGTACATAACCAAGCAAGATTACTTAATCGCTGAATATGCTTTAGGGCAAGTTTGTGATAATTCAGATATTAGGAGTTTGCGCAATGCTAAATAGTAAGTATAAATGCCATTACTTGTTAACTATGTTAGCCTCGTAGCTCCAGGGCAAAACTAAAGAAGGAAACTTTGAATGCCAATGCAGTTGTGAAACTCTCACTTTAACATGCTCATTCAACAGTATATGTGAATCAAATGATGAGTTTTGCCCCCAGTTATAATTACGAATTAATTATTCATTCAGTGCCAAACCTTACAGTTTTGTGTGGCTGACCAAGTGCATTTGAGGAAAAGAAGAAAAATTGGGTGAGTATGACTTTTAAGCAACATGACTTTAATCAGCATTTTCATTCCCTGTTACAAGAGAATGCCTCTGTTTGGGGTGGGTAACGTGCAGCCAGCTAACATATTCATACGGAAATAGACTGGATACAAATAGACAGGATTTGGGGGACGCTGAATAGGCTACATGACAACCCCAAATTATTGGGTGTTCATTTGTATGGACATGAACCCTTTTACTCATGACCTTTATGAAATCCACTGTCACTGACAAAACATTTCATTTCTGGTGGATGGAGCTTTTATTTAAGGAAACGTTATTTCCATTCTTGATAGTCTATTGTGATTGTACCTCCATAAATAGACTGTAATGCATGTCCTATTTTAAGTGATAAGCCATACACACACCTCCTGCCTCTCCTGTATTGTGTCCAAACAAAGAGACACAATCAGCACGCATTCAGGCCCTATTTCTGTGAT
Organism: Piaractus mesopotamicus; assembly: GCA_023558415.1. Classification (NCBI taxonomy): domain Eukaryota; kingdom Metazoa; phylum Chordata; class Actinopteri; order Characiformes; family Serrasalmidae; genus Piaractus; species Piaractus mesopotamicus. The sequence continues at coordinate 25,348 of JAILXH010040025.1, forward strand.
GTAGGCTATTTCTCCCCCAAACGAAGTCGAGCAGGTGCCCTAAATAGGGCTGCGTCCGCTGAGATTGGGCTGACCAGGCTCGCTGGACCGTTGTCCTCTTTTTTGGCGTGGGCACGTGGTGTTTTGTTTCGGATATAGTAGGTCTCGGAGCGATACACGGCTGTAAACATGAACTCTCTTTGAATCCGCATTCACATTGTTGACTCACGCGCGCTGTTAATATTAAAGCTACTGTAGTCTGTTTGTGTTTCTCACTCTGTTGCGCTGCGTGGTCGCGCACGTGACTGCAAGCTGAGCATGTTTGTCCCGCCGCCCGTTCGCGGAGCGTGTTTCTGTTATTGTTTACAGGAGCACACACCGCTCCAGGTGAGCTGAAGGTGACCAATTCCCGACATCTAGACTGTTTCCCCCTCCGATATGTGAGAACGGCGAGAAAGATGAAGTTCCTTCGTTTTCGCCAGCTTTCATTCCGTTCCACCTTAAATGGTACAGGCACCAGAATGTGACTTCTGCACAATTAAGGGTGGAACGGAAAGTTGGACTAAGAAGTCAACTTCAGCCTCGTTGAACGGCGGATGTTTTCGCCGCGGCCGTTTGTTTGTGTAGCGCGAGAATGTATCACGGCCACGGGACAAACGCGGATAAGCGAGCCCGCTCAAGTTTTGTCACGTTTGTGCAGCACGATACCTGATTAAACACCACGAGGCCAGGCGATGCGCACGAGGCGATCGCTCTAAAGTGGACTTCCCGACAAAACCTGTACTGTTTTGATCATAAAACCCACACAAATCCTCATTAGGCTCATGTGTCTCCACCAGCGCTTCATCCACAGTGGCCAGTTTCGGCAGTGGCGCGCAAAGTCATGCACGCGCCCTGACTCTGCGTTTATTTGCCAGACTACAGTGTTTCCCATGGTGTCCCCCGCTGGAGTCCCCCTCTGCACAAAACAATCTTCCTGGTCATTACTTGTGCTGGGAGCAGGGGAAACAATATGTGCAGAGCAGACGACCTCCGGAGCTGGAAAATACTACACTGTAAAACCTGACTGCACATCTTATTGAAAGAATCAAGTTAACACAACTTAAATACTACAGAAAGTTGGAGTAACTTAGAGATAGTAACTCGGTTATTTTGAGTAAGATTGTTTTTTTCAGCATATTTTTGAGTTAGGTAACTTTATTTAGATGTATTATATTCACTATTTTGACTTAAAAAAAATTAACTTGATTTTATGCAAATATAAACAGGCCAATAATGGGTTGTTTTTAAAGATTGTTGAAAATTTTGTGTAGCTGGATTGTTTTTTCCCTTTTCTAACTGTAGATGTACACTTGTAATGAAAGTTAGACTGTTTACTACATGTATTAGTCCTAGTTTTAGCTATTCAGAATTACCCACGTTAAAAGTGATTGTTGCCAAGCACGTCTGTGTGTTGTCCTTCTCCCCTGCCTACTATATCTTGGGTGTCTACCTGGTTTTCTAAACTTTTATGGTTCATGCCAGTCAGCAGTTGAGGGAGCCGAGTTACCAAGCTCCCAGCTGCTGCGTGTGGTTCTGTTGTGGCTAAATGCTACAGAGACTACATCTGGACTAAACTGTCAGCTTTTGGCAAGAGGGTCCAGAGTAATGTTAAGTTCGACATGACATTGTTATCAATGTCTATTGTTGTCATGTCTCTGCAATACAGTATATAATTTATGACAATGATATCTTAGTTTTGCCAAGTGAATTTAATTTTCATTTACTTAATTGTATTGAGTTAGTACAGCTATAACATAAGTCCCAAATACTCAATCATTTTATTATCAGCAAAACAAATGGAGTTAGTACAATTTACTCGGTTTACTGAAGTGTATACAACAATAGACATATGTTTTGTTCATGCTCAGTTCAGGGAATTATTTATGGTCAAAAGATTTGAGTTATTTAACTTAAACCATTTAAGACAGTTGGTTTCCTCAAACCATTTGAGTTGACATCAGGTTTTACAGTGTAGATGCCCTACCATTCAGTAAAGGCACTCTCATTCTTTGTAGTTTAAACCTCAGAATAATGTTCTATTGCTCGACACAAAGAGAAAAATTGAGAGTAACTTGGCTATACTTTTGTTGACGTTTATCGCACAGTTTCTTTCCTCAGTGTTTACATAGGTCAAGATGCACTGGGGCCCATGGCGCAAACGTTCCCACAGAGGCACAGCCCCCTAAAATCTTTGCCCCTCATATTGAAACTGACACAATTATACACCCACAA
>JAILXH010040035.1:0-16719 GCA_023558415.1 Piaractus mesopotamicus
TTTTATCATTACTCTAACAAAAACCCAGTCATTAATAAGTGTAAATTAATTACAGAATTACAGTTACAGAAAGCCTCATGCAGCTTTTACACATTGATAGAAAACACGGTAGCAAACAGAAGGGACAGATTCTACATGCTCATATGTTTCACTCTGGTTAAGGTGGATTTGCATGTGCCTTTACTCCACTAGCAGCAGATCGCCACTTGATTCAGTATCGCCACTTGGTTCAGTATCGCCACTTGATTCAGTAGGCTAAACAAACTCAACAAAACCACTGAGCTGAATACACCTGTACCAGCACCACACCAGCTCACACACCACTGCTTTAAGCGTTGGAGCTCTGCTGAGAATGGCCCACCACCCAAATAACTATGTGTTCCACGGTGGCCATAAGATCCATTTCCCATGATGGATGGGGTAAAGAGTGGCTAACAAACTTGGTAGCAACAGATAGTGTACAGTCAGTAATTGAAAAATAAAAAAAACACCTTTATAGTGGGTGTACCTGATAAAATGCCATATGAGTGTAGGTGCAAGGTAGGACCTAATAAACCGGCAACACAGTACAGGCATACTGCATACCTTTGTTTCTGATTTGAATGCTTCTGAGCTAGAGAACTTGCATCTACAGTGGCTTGAGCATCATTGAGTTCATTGTGTGTTGGATCAACTGCTGAATTCTTTTAAACTAGATGAGTACTACCTCCTATACAAACACATTTCGTGTGGTTCAATTTGCAATTTGCAGATGAAGAGGTGCTGGTAGGATTTAATACCTCTCAAAAGTTGGAGAGTAAGCAGGACGTATAGTACAGGTCTCTGGTGACCTCTTCTCTACAGAGCAAGCAGGATTTATGGCTTCCTCCCTGTAGGCTGTGCACACTGGAGGAGGGAACTTCAGGTGAACCTTTGAAAAGGTCCTGAAAGTGAGCAATATGGAAAACAGTTAACGCTTAATGGAAGATGAAAGCTAAACATCCTCTCATCTTTCCCTCTCTCCTTCTTCAGATCTGGGACACTGCAGGACAGGAGCGCTTCCGCAGTGTTACTCACGCCTACTACCGCGATGCCCATGGTGAGATATTAACGCACATACATGTATTTATCACAGTGTTTGTACAGACAAGCAGTTTTGGTAAGGCTGAAAGGGTTTTTGCCTACAAAGCCCTGCATGTACCTCTCCACCACAAATGAATTCAAAATTATGTGCCTTAGGTCAGTGACCAGTTGCACCAGCTATAGGGAAGTTAGCTGTATTGTAAGTGATTCCTAAGTTCAGGTTTAAAATGCAGGTCTTTTTATGTATTACTAAATTAAACCGAGTTGCACACAAACTAGTTTTTATATTGAGCTTAGTATATACTAAATATTCACACCTCCTCCTAAACGGAAACCAGATAAAACACAAAAAAGACGTAATGTTCTTGGGTTAACTAGGCTAAAAACACTAAATGCTGTATGCTGCGGTTTAATTAACAGCTCTAATCATCACCCTTGTTTTAACTCTGAACATGAAGCTAACAGCCACAGCTCCAGCTCAGTGAGACACAGCACCTGCTGAAATGTCTACACTGATGCTGCTGTTGTGTCGGGCCAGAAACCCTTGTTTAAAAATGCTGCATATTTGGTTGTTGCGAGGAAATTGTAAGAATAAACAGACAATAGCTGTAGATTGAACTTGTACACATCGTTTTCTTCTATACTGGAGATTTTTTCCATGATCCATGATACCACATTTATAGACTGGTACTGTTATGTTATTGTCGTGTTAAAGTGATGTACACATTGGTTTTTGCTAGATAAGACATGATTTATGGATATGTTGGACAGTTTAAGACTAAGTATTGTTAACTAAGAACTTAATAAAGACATTACATACAAATTTTAGTTACAAACGTAAGCAAAACCAGATATCTCAGAACTATGATATACTTTAAACAATATCCCAGACATCAGGCATTTTATTTGCAACCATTTCATGTAATAATATTCTGTGAATTTTAGAGGTTTCTGTTACCACTGTGAAGAATTAGGAATCATTGCGTTTCTCTGGAATGGAGCATTTCATATTAAACCACTCTGAATGACTTTATTTTCGACAAACTATCTTATGATGGTTTAATTATGCAGAAATTTAGAAAATTGGTGCATAATTAGAAAAAGGAGCAGTCCAACATTTTTCGATCTAATCTGTATCTGTCATATCTGATGACCTCAGGCATCTACACAGGCTTCATTCGTTAGTGTGTTTCAAATCAACATGTTTTCTGTTTTTTATTGTCTGTGCTCATCAACCATTCAGCAGATATTATGTCTCTGTATACCGAAGTTATTAGTAAAACCCAGTCCTTGTGAATATTGTTATAACTCTTTATTTTTTCATGTATTTTTTAACATCCTTACCCTGTGTGATTGTGTGTGTGTGTGCGTATGTGTGCGTGTCTTAGGAGTGCAGGTGTGAGAGATGTGTTCTTCCTGTATGAATGACACCTCCATGAAAGAAGGTGTGAGTTGTAATGATGAGAGGTGATGCAAGCACACGGGAATGAATGCACACACATGCATAAGCTTGCATTTGCACACGTGCACGCAGATTTAGTTAAAAAACTAGCTAGCTTCTATTTCTGTTATTTATTTCTGTAACTCTTTTCTTACAGTGCTTCTTTCCATCATTCTCTACTGCTTTGACTAACACTTAACTATAAAGGAAGCACAATAAAACAACGTTTTAAAGGTAGAGCTTCTCCAGTCCAAACAGCACCCAAGTCGGGGTTGCTGACATTACCTGATGTTAATTATGTAACTAAGAATCACACTGACTCTTTGGTCTTTTTTTTATTTATTTATTTGTTCTCTTGAAAAAATACAACAGGTCGATTAGTTATTGTTCACATTAACATCAGGTGATAACTTAGGAGACTTATATTGGATGGGATTAGGCCCCAATGAATGGAAAGTCTGAAAACCGATAATATCAACTACAATAATTTTGTATTTGTGTGTTAGCTTTTAACTTTATATTCCTAAAGTTTTAGCTGAACAGTTCTTTTATATTTTGTATGATTGTCAGATATTAATAGCCATTACTCTTAACGTCTTTCTGCAGACCTTTTAAATTGACTCATTGATATTTTGTTTTAACGTAAGAAAAATAGTTTAATTCAAAATAAAAGTAAAAATATGTAAATTAAAGGCTGAACTGAGGGACTGACAAAATAGGCTGAAATTGCATTTTATGGCTGAGGGTTAAACTTGAATAAACACCAGAAAATCACTAAATAATATAAATATTATGGCTCTTTGTCATTTTGGTTTCCATTAAGTACCTCTTACATTTTTTATAACAAATAAGAAAATGATCAATTATTTTCATGCTAAAGGTTAGATTTGCATAAATATGAGCTGTTTTTGTTATTCTGGGCTTTTGTGTTCAGATTTTTATAGCCTGTATTGCTGTACTGTTCTTAAACAGGGGGTCTTTCACTCTAGGTTTCCCAGTGGCACGCCTGTCTTTGGTTTTGTTGTGTCATCAGAAGGTTTATTGTTCAAATCCTGGTGCTGCTGCAACCAAAAAGCTGCTAATTAACAGCACTTTAAAAGTGATGTTTTTAATGATATCAGTAAAACTGAGGGTCAACAATATCAGCTGATATTATAGGCCAACATGTATATTGATTGGGCCCCAGATGGGAAATCTTTGTGATAGTATGTGATACGATAAAAGTAAACTTTTCTAAATGAATAGAGCAAATACTTGTGGCATTTGCTTTGTTCTCCTCCAATTTCAGTACTGTACTATGGTAGTTTTGTAGATATTAGGGTCTCTGGGTAGTGATGAACCAAACCACCACAAAACCACCTATTTCTTAGGATACTGTATGTGCTTAATATCTGAAACAATCTGGAAAAGCTGCCTGATTTAAAGTACACTGTTAGAGGGAATGGTTTTATGCAGAAAGGACTTTATAGCTCTTAACATTCAACACAGTTCAGACAGCAGGAGGTCAGAACCATCTCTGCAGTAAGGAAACTTGTTGTAGAGCCGTAAAGTTGGTGTTTATCATAATATAGAATTGATATTTGTTGCATGTGTAAAGCCCACTCCCAACAACGTGTACCATGAAATAAAGAAAATTCTTCAAAGTGGTCGTTTTGGAACGAAACCCTTCAAGGTAGTTAATGTATTACATGATAAAGCTTTTTTGTATAACAAAATATACTGCTTTTTAAATGGAAAGAAATTCTTTAGGGTCAACTCAGAGCAAATCAGATAAATACAATTAAAAGTGATTAACTACAGTAACTAATTCGATTATTCACGATGAATTATTTTACTTCTTTCACAGCCTAAACTACTGTACAAAGAAAAGAAAGAAAAGGTTTAGAGGCTCCTTTAAATTCACTGTCTAAGTCTTTTGCCCTTTTTGTTCAAGCTTTAGACTCAAGGCTATTTTACTCTCTGTTGAATTAAATAGCCTTTATTTTAAGGGTATTGTGCATTATTTTCAAAAAGGCACAATTATGAGTTTCAGCACAACCTTATGAGAGGGGTTCCATCCTGAAGAAAAGGGTTCCAAAAAGGAATCCCTGTGCTGTAAATGGCATTTAAAGGTCCTGTATAGAAGTTGTATTGAACCTTAGATGCTATATGGAACTGTTTGATACAGATCTGGCCTTTTATTGTGTGAATTGTGTGATATCAAAGGATGACATTTAGTCTCAATTACATCTGTCATGAGCCCTGCAATGAAATGTGGACACAAGGCAATTTTGGTCGGTGCCGCCACAGAATAGAACCTAATTGGTTTGAGGAAACTGTCATGGGCAGAAGGATGTTGAAGTGACGGCAGCGTAGCGGGGACCCGTTCATCAATTTTGGGTCACATCTCAGCAGTTATGAGACCCAGCAGAATAAAACGATGGACTTGTATTTGAAATGCCCTTTTGTCTCTCTGAAGATTGGCAGCTTAAGCCACCTTAATGGAGCTGAGAGTATTGCTTGGAAATTAAAGCTAGCTGACTTTAAACACGATCACAACCAGTCTTATAGGAAAGGGTCACTAAAGGTTCAGGAGGGCACAGTGCTTTATTGCAGCAGTATAATTCTTTACTATTCTGCAGTCCTTGCCTTGGTTTTCAAAAGCTGCCTTTCACAGCCATAAGTGGAGCTGGAGAAAGCAAACACTTTGGTCTTCTTTCCTTTTTTTATTTTCATAAAAAAATAGAACAGTTTAATTAGTTATTATTCATGACAACATCATGTGTGATGGTGATGCTGGTGATACAACAACTTATGACACTTGTATTGGGCAGGATGAGAGCTTGATCAATATGACAGTTCTGTGGATCATACTGATACTAGTATTAGGGACTAACAAATCTGCAACCCCATTTCCAAAAAAGTTGGGATGCTGTGCAGAATGTAAATAAAAATATAATACAATGATATGTAAATCATGTAAACCATATTTTTAAAGGAAAATACTACAAAGACAACAAATCAAACATTGAAACTGAGAAATTTTATTGTTTTTTGAAAAATATTTGCTCATTTGCCCATCAGTTTGGGGTCTCCTTTGTCATATTTTTCGTTTCATAATGCGCCAGATGTTTTCAGTGGTGACAGGTCTGGACTGCAGGCAGTTCAGTTCAGCACCCGATATGTTAATACAGAGCAATGCTGCTATAATACATGCAGAATGTGGTTTGTCTATGTCTTGCTGAAATAAGCAAGGCCTTCCCTGAAAAAAACACCGTCTAGATGGCAGCATATGTTGCCAAAACGTGTATATATTGTTCAGCATTAATGGTGTCTTCACAGATGTGCCAGTCACCCATGCCATGTGCACTAATGCCTCCCATACCATCATGAATACTGGCTTTTGAACTGTGCACTGATAACAAGCTGAGTCTTTAGCTCGGAGGACACAGTGTCCATGATTTCCAAAAAGAATTTCAAATGTTGATTCATCGGACCACAGGACACTTTTCCACATCCCCTCAGTCCATTTTATATGAGCTCAGGCCCAGAGAAGGTGGCAGCATTCCTGGATCCTGTTTATGTAGAGTTTCTTCTTTGCGTTTTAGAGTTTTAACTTGCATTTGTGGATGCAGCGACAAACTGTTTTCACACACAGTGTTTTTCAGAAGTGCTTCTGAGGCCATGCAGTGATTTCCGCTAGAGAACCATGTCTGTTTTTAATGCAGTGCTGTCTGAGGGCCCAAAGATCATGGCCAGCATATACTGGTTTCTGGCCTTGTCCCTTACATACAGAGATTTCTCCAGATTTTCTGAATCTTTTAATGTTATTATGTACCGTAGATGATGAAAAGCAAAAGTTCTTTGCTATTTTATGTTGAGAAACATTATTCTTGAATTGTTGCTCTATTTGCTCATGCAGTCTTTCACAGAGTGGTGAACCCCTCCTCATCTTTACTTCTGAAAGACTCAGCCTCTCCGAGATGCTTTTTAATACCCAATCTTGTTACTGACCTGTTGACAATCAACCACCAGGTGTTTTTTTTAGCATTACACAACTTTACCAGCCTTTTGTTGCCCACCCCAACTTTTTTGGAACGTGCTGTTGGCATCAAATTCAAAATAGGCATATATATTTTTTTTAAAAACAATGAAATTTCTCAGTTTGTCAATGTGTAAAGAAGTTCTGGATTTGAAATTAAACTGTAAAGTTGACAGTTGATATCAATTATTACAGCCCCATTTCCAGAAAAGTTAGGACACTGTGCAAAATGTAATTAAAAACAAAATGCAAAGATGTGCGAATCATTTAAACCCTGTATGTCATTAAAAATAGTAGAAAGACAACATTTCTGGAAATGGGGCTGTAATAATTGATGTCAACTGTCAACTTTACAGTCAAATCCAGAAAAGCAAAAACATATGTAAAATAAACTATACATATTTATAGAATACAGATTTAAATGTTCCTCAAAAAATGTCTGTTTATCTAACAGAAGTCCTATAAGAATGTTGTTTCATTTTAAGAATCTTTCAGAAAATATGAAACATAACTATTCAAAGGATTGTTGTAAATAAAACCAAAGAAATTTACTGGAACTTGGCTGTCCGCTATGACTATTTCCTGTTTTCCTGTGGTGTAAATATGAGATTACATGCATGTAAAATCCCTTTGTCATACATCATTATGGGTAAAACCAAAGACCTGTCAACTTAGATGAGACAGAAGGTTGTGGACCTACACAGATTAAAAATTGTTTAAAAAAAGTAGTCAATTGAAATTACCATTAAGCATGAAAAGAATGAAAACATTTGAAAAACATAGAAGAGTAAATCTTCCCAGAGGAGGATGCAAAAAAATGTTCAGTATTTAGCATTTTTTGCAAATGCCATTTTAAAGACACCTAAGGATGCTTCACAAAATAATCTATTGATTTTGAATAGACCACTTATGGTTGAGGGATTTGTTGTCAAACACACAATTATTGAACATAAACACAGCAGGTTTTTTCATATTGCACTGACAACATTTCTGCATTTAAAATGAACTTATTACAGCAAACCAGTTTACAATAAACAACACAAAACTTCTAATTATGGGAACTAGTAATTGAGCAAGTGGGGAAAGAAGAACACAGCCAACAGTTCATTGATAGTCAGGAGGTACATGTGTATCTCTGTTGCAGGAAACAACTTCCATATCCCCATCCATTTTAAGTTTTAGATGCTTCAAACAGCAGTACATAGTCTCACTGACTCCTGTGAGTGGTGTCAAAGCTAATGCATCAATAAAGTGTCAACACAATAAATTAACGGCAGTAATTTTTTTTAACGCTGTTACCACATTTTTCTAGCTTGACTCCTCTAACCATCTGTATTTCCAGCCCCAAGTTTTCACGCATTATTGCCCCGACCAGTCTAGCCCTCTCATTTAAATACAGCTTTTAAATAACAAATTCCGTTATTGACTCTCTTGACAAAAGTTCCAGCTACAGCAGTGAGGTGAATATGTTCATCACTGAAGTACATCAAGTCTGAAGTATCATTTACAAACAAAACACACCAGCAGTGTCAGTAATTCAGCGGACTGCACTGGGAGCAGCTCACAGGACAGCTATTGATAAATTAGCAACCTGCAAACTAACAAAAGCAATTGCAAAATTGCAAAACAGAGAGTTTGGAACATGCAGCCACTGTTGCTCTCTCTGGATGTTGGGACCGTGTTCACTCTGCGTTCATGTCATTTTCTGATTTTACATGGGGCAGTGAGTAACGGCGCTGTAAGTGACGCAAAAGCATTTGTCAAGCTCGTGCCATCTTGTCCTGTGTTATTTCATAATTGAATTCTTTCCATCAGTGCCACCTATTAGTGATCTCCCATACCACCAGTCAGTGAGCCCCTCTAAAATATAAAGGGAATGAGTTAATTTGGCTATTGAGATATGGAATTTAAATGTGACACATCATAATTTTTACATACCGCCATTAGTTTTTAAATACTGCAGGATAGCTAAGTGCCATTATACCACCCCACCCTAATGAAAGAATTTCATTTCAAAAAGCTGCATATCCAATTGTAACAATTTTGGATATAACAGCTTGTTTTTAAAAGAATAACAGCTTAAGTATATGTATGTATGTATTTCTGTAATAAGGTAGATAGATAGAACTTTATTGATCCCGAAGTGAAATTGCAGTGTTTCAGTAGCAAGACATATAATTGCACATAAACATACATATATTGTGCAGGAAATAAAAAATAGAAATAAAAAAAGACATAAGCTAGACAAAAATAAACCAAAAAAAAAATAGACAACAAATTGACACAAGTTAAAGTATAAGAGAGTAGAAATAAAAGTATATCTGTTTGCATATTTACATAGCATATAAGACAGATTTGTTGTATTTACATGAGAGCCGGCACTAAGTGGTATGAGGTAGTCTGAAAACACAATGAGTATAGACATAACTAGGAGTTGCAGTAGTATTACAGCGTAAAGTCCGCAGTGCGAGTGTCATTGCAGTAGCAGTTATGATATATTGCACAGTGTGTATTAACAAGAAGTGATATAGTGATGTGATTCAACACAGTTCAGACAGCAGGAGGACAGAACCGTCTCTGCAGGAAGGAAACTTGTTGTAGAGCTGTAAAATTGGTGTTTATCATAAAATAGAATTTGTTGCATGTGTAAAGCCCACTCCCAACGTGTACCATGAAATAAAGAAAATTCTTAAAAGTGGTTGTTTTGGAACGAAACCCTTCGAGGTAGTTAATGTATTACATGATAAAGCTGTTATGTATAACAAAATATACAAAATATAGTCAATTGAAATTACCATTAAGCACAATAAGGGCAAGAATGAAAACATTTGAAAAACATAGAAGAGTAAATTTGCCCAGAGGAGGATGCATGAGCCAACTGCCCCCACGTGCAGTGAGGAGGATGGTAAGAGAGGCAAAGAGGAGCTCAAAGATCACAGCTTCAGAACTGCACAGTTCATTTGAATCTTGGGGTTTTCAGTTTTCAAAATCCACTCTCATATGCCACCTCCATATCCAGAAGCTTTTTGGAAGTGTTCCACAAAAGAAGCCTTGTGAAAATCAATGACATAATGAATTCCAGTAAATATCAGGAAATCTTAGCATAAAGTCTGTCTGCGTCTGCCAGAAGGCTGAAACTTGACCGTAGGTGCACCTTTCAGCAAGATAATGACCCCAAAAACACATCAAAGCCACAGAAATGGTTGCGGGAACACAAAATCAACATTTTGCAATGGCCCTCTCAGTCTCCAGATCTGAAACCAGCTAAAAAAACCTGTGATTTGTGTTGAGGAGGGCGCTCCAAAAGCGAAGACTCAAGAATATCAAGGAGCTAGAAATGTTCTACATGGAAAAGTGGTCCAAGATCCCAGAACAGTTGTTCTCCAACCTTGTTAAGCGTTAAAAAATGTGGCTTAGTACTGATATTCTCTCCTGGAAAGGCTTGACTGAATATTAAAAATGGGGGTGCCAATATTTTGGAAGCTGGGTTTTTTTGGTCCAAAACACGGTGTAAAAATAACATTATGCACCCATTAGTTTAGGAACAAACTTTCACTCATTGCATATGCTGTTTATGTAATACAGTGAGTAAAGCTTTTCATTTTTAATAAAGCTGCCAGTAATTCTCTCTGTAAAATTATTATATTCCAAAAGTTCTAGTCGAACAGTGCTTTACTGGATGATATGATAGTCAGATATCAAGGGTCACACTTCTTAAACTCAACACTTAAAACACCTAAAAATTACTTTCTTAAATGATATAAGTGTTGTAGCTCTAGGGGTTGGAGCTACCCAAAATTCTTTGCTGCTTTTTTTAATCTTAGGTTATATTTGGATTTTACATGTTTTTGTCTTTCTGGGATTTTATGTTCAAATTGTACAGTCTGCATTGCTGTACTGTACTTAAACAGAGGGTCTTCACTTTGGGTTTTTAAAAGCTGCCTTTCACAGTGCTAAATCGAGCTGAAGAAAGCAAAGGATCAACCACTGGACAAGAATCTTTTGAGGTTGAGGTTAGAGAAAAGTCCAGGGATGTTTAGTGCTATTCCCTGGTGTGCTGGCGTTCTATACACATTCAGCCATCACCTGCTAAACGCACACGGTCACATACTCTCCCATGTGCGCATACTTTCCCTGCTGCTTCAGGCGGTTACTTTTACGTAAAGCTCCCCTGCTCCGACAGCTCCTCAAGCCAGCCGCCTGCGCGGACACATGAAAAAGAAAAACAGTGGGGGCCAAAGTTTCTCTCTCTCCAGCATTTCAGAACAATAGAACATGAAGGGAAGTAGAGGCGGAATGACTGGTCTGTTTGCCGGACGCATTTCGTCTCAGCTGAATTGCACAGGATACTTGCTGTAGGAGCAGCGAGGGCAGATAATACATTTTGAAGCAGCTCATGAGCAGCTGTTATTTTTCTTCTCTCGTAAGCGTTTATTTATTCCTCTGATGCAGAGGCAACATAGCAGCTATTTCTGCATTCAGTGGCAGAAATAGATTGTCTCTTCTAATAGGATTTTTCAATGCTGTTGAAGTAAATAATTTGATTTTGTTGTGGTTTTCATTTTCAGTCAAAACAAGTTATTCATTTTTCAGTGTCAGATAAAAAGCAGGAAACATTTATTTACCAGAAAACAAGTGTAATATCATGTCTATCAGTATTTAATTTGTCCACTCTTTACTTGTTTGCACTCTACTGCCACTGTAACTCTTAGAAGAACAAGTACTAAATATATCTTCAGATTTCTTAAAATAAATTGAAAGAAAGTCCCCCAAAAAGATTGGAAGCTGAGGCTGGCCACAAATATCTGATATTATATTTAGTTACCACGACTTCTGTGTAATTTTCTGTTGAATATATGTTTCCTGTTTTTTTTCTGGGCCTGAAAAATGAATAACTTACACTTAACAGCCGTTTTGAATTGATTTTCACACAGTACTGTACTTCACACTTCAGTTGAGTTTTATTTTAACTCTGATGAAACAAATCAGTAATAAGCCCACAGCGATTTGAAGTTCATTCTGAATGTGTGTGCATGCTCGCTCAGAAGTGATTATAGTGCATAATGTTCTTTATAAAGTGCTATATTAAATAGAGTTAAAGTGTATGTCTCTGGTGTATCGCCCACATAAGATCAGGTTAAACAAGAGAACTTTTTCTATATTGTTCTGTTTACTGTTCTGTAATAGTGCGCTTATTGGATTGTAGCCCATGCCGTTCCCAATACGACTGTATGGACAGAGAGATCTGATCCTTTCATATGGATCAGGGCCTTCAATAAAACGAGGCATGCTCTCCAAGGTAAATGCTGTAGTGATGATGTCCGCAGAGAACGAGGAGTGTTTTTTGTCTCCTGTAGTTCAGCATACTTCACAGAAGAAAGTTACCACAGATGAAAAGATGGGAACACTTTGTGCAAACAGGAAGGCCCTAGATGGATATTCTGTGAACTAAAAAAAAAACCTGATCTCTGGTAAAACAAAAAACTCACTTGGAGTTAGACAGGCCTGTTTTGTTTTCCTCTTGCTTTCTAATCAGGCCCACCGAAGTCATCTCTGGGAAGAAAGATTGCACCAGTGCATGTTAAGACAGAGAGCCGTTGTGATAGGCCTTCCTTTCCTTTATCTCCAAGCTGAGCTGCTCTCCATCACACAGCCTAATGACGCCTTTCTCTTTCACAACAGTAGCAGCAAAAGTACTTCACCAGTGCTGGTGGTGTCTTGGGCCCCATGACTCTGCAAGCATATGGCAGGCTATGATAGATGTAAATGGTGAGGTTGTTGTCTCTCAGAGAAGAGAGTAGTGGGCAGTGGGATGGCTCTAGCCTGGCAGGGGCTCTACATACCGTAGCAATAAAATGAGATATAGCTGTTTTTTCAAGAGAAAAGCTCTCCACTGTGCCAAGCAGGTTGGTAAGATATGGTCCTGTGCAAAAGTCATAAATTCATTTTTCAGGTGATATGAGGCGATTAGATAAGATAATCCACAAAAAACTGGAGTTCAAAAAATGATTAAAAGTTATAGAGAAAATGGAACTCCTATCAGCTGTGCCTGAGAACCTAGAGGACCTCCCCAACTGTCATCATCAGATAAATACTACATAGAGCTTTCATCTTTGAGAGAGAGAAGAAAATTAAGCTCCACTCTTGCTTCAGATCTGAAAAAACCTACAGTTGTTTCTGACTATCTTTCCACTGTAAGACGACGCTGTGTTTCTGAAAGGATGTGTAGCTGTCAAGAAGTTATTATGGAAAAAAGAAAATTTGCAAGTTAAACAAAGAAGCTGCTGCTGTTTTTTCAGAACAATGGACTGACAACCCCAGAGTTCAGACCTCAACATCACTAAATATGTTTGGGGTTCTTCTTGTGAGAAAAATAACATGCAACTAACTTCTAGGACTGAACTTTGGAGGTTTTGTTCGAAAAACTGAAATATCCTGAAAAGAACAGAAGTTGTGATAAAGGCAAAAGGTGGACACACTAAATATCAATATATATATATATATATATATATATATATATAGAGCTGGTGAAGCTTCTTTGTAGTTTTCTATTTTGCTGAGAAACACTGAGAAAACAAATAACTCGCACTTAACAGCCATGTCTGGAAAGGATGGTCTCTCACTTTTGCACAGCCCTATAGGGAGGGCTTAATGTGTGCCAAAACAAGATAGGATCCTGCACTTGTTATGGTGGATCTCACACCTCTTTCACTTATAAATGTATGCAATGCAGTGTTTCATGAAAAATCATATTTTCTACAAACCAGTGTTCTGCTGTGTATACTGGAGAGCTTCTCTTTGATAAACCAGCTCCTAGCTGTATTCAGTTTTATTGTTATGGTATGGGCTCTACACCCACTCACTCTACTTTTGCGATTAAAAGCCTCACTTGGATGTCATAGAGACTTTAGTGAACAATCCTTTCTCTCTCCTCCCCTCAGAAAATTACAGACCGAATTACCTACTATTATTCACAAAATCATGGTCTGATAATTTTATCCTTGTCTGGATACAAATGGTCTGGAAGCCGCTCTTGTGTCATGTTGGAAAAACAGTTTTTTTGACCGCTGCTACTCGCCGTATTTAATCTTCTAGGGCGTGTGTCCATATTAAACATTTGCCAAGTTGTGAAGTGGTAGATTTTTTGGAGCTTACTTGGAGTTTACTTGATCTGGGTAGTAGAGCTTTGTCTCCATCCTCTCTACACTGGGAGAGCATTAGCAGGACGAGAAATGAAAAAAAGAATGTCTATCTGAGAAGTGAGTTCTCACAGGCTGATTTGAAGGGTGATTATAATAGCAACTACATGTATAGAGCACTTTATATTGTCATGCAGCTACACAGTACCATCCAAGCATTGCTTTATATGCACTGTACGGTCAACTTTTCACATGAATATAGTGTGATCATATGACCACTGCTGACACACGTCCAGGAGGCATATACAGACGTCACCCTGGTAAACTAATCAGATCTGAATAGGGCTATTTCTTTATTCATAGTGCTCATGTTGTAATTGTGTTGCTATCTGACGTTGACCCATGAATTATGTGTTCCCTTCAGGAATTGTGTTTTTTGTCATTCCTCATGATCTAAGTGAATTTTTCCCTGCTGCTGTTACCTTTGCCGTGCTCTTTGGCTTGGATCCAGATTTCTGTAGGACTACTTTGTGGCAGCTGTTGACTGTGTGCTATACAAGTACATTTTGAATTTGGACTTGCTATATCCCCATAACAAAGTGTAGCGGATTTAACTAAAAGGTATGCAGCTACAAGATATTCAGTTAAATCACACGTACATGCCACATCGCTCTTCTTTTGAAGTACCTAGTGTTTGAGTGTGCACAACAACCTTTTGGAGAAAATGTAGAAAAGACAAGTACATTTGTTTGATTATTTTACATGCTGAAGACAGAAGTCAAACTACTGACTCATAGCATCTGTTGATGAACTGCTTGTGCTTTAGCAGGAACACAGTTTGCAAAGAAGCTGTTGAATTTCTCTTAAGAGCCCATCTAACATGTGTTTTGGGAACCCACATGACAAAATGTTTGATGCTTAAAACCCTCATTAACACACTTGTTAATCCTAAGATCCAGCATTATCAGGAAACCTCCTACTGAACTTCATACCTAAATCACCTTTAATACACACTCTTTTTACCGGATCTGTCACTGTCACACACACACACTGATCCACAACTTTGTCATTTGCAGAATAAAGAAGAATTTCAAATCAAAATCACTGCATAATTAAATCATTAAGATGTAATACAGTTCAGTCTGGTTCAGAGTGGTTTGATGTGAAATTCCCCATTCTACTGAAACTTGCAGTATTCAAATTTGTCCCAAGCGGTGATGATGGAAACAGATGTCCAAAGCTTTTAGTGCCTTTTAAAGGTACATTACAGGAAGCTATTACATGAAATTATGAATGCATTGCCAGATTAGTGAGACACCTTTCCATAATGGAGTGGTGCATGCAAGGTGTTGTAAGACAAAATGGTCTTCAAAACTTATTTGTTTGTTTTATTTACTGCACACCATGAAAATGTCTGCCTGCGAATATTAAGATCCTGAGTTAAATTCTCTGTCTAGGATAATGTTCCCAAAATGGATCTATGCAAACCTTTGTGGATGTATGTTTTAGAGGTCCCTTATCTATAGTCATTACAAATGGTGGCCTTTCTGAATAATCTTACTGCCCACTGTATTTCTTCTGTGTTCTAAAGCTGGGACACAAGGCCTTGTGGTGCTTGGACCCCACAGATTGCGACTTACAACCTTGTTTTGCTATCAGTCAGAGAAGGATGAGTCTTGGTTGTTTTTGTTTTCCTTGCCACTGTCATGCTTGGCTTGTGCATTAGAGGCTTGGTCCTGGATTTCTATGAAACCGCTTTGGCAACGTCTCTCAACGTTTTACCTTTATTAACATAACAAATAAAAACTTAGAAGACATTTGTAGGTTCACTGGTCGTTTTGAATAGAAAATAATATGGCTACATTGGTGTTGTATACTGTGGTTCCTGTCAACACCACTGTAAAGAAAATCCTAGAAAGTTTATCTACAATTAACTAATTCATATCAAACTGCTCTGAATAACTTTGTTTGTATCTCAGTCATATGCATAGTGAATATGCAGAAATATTGGTAAATTTAGTGGAATTTAAACACTGAACATGGGAATTAGAGGATAGGTAGTTGCATGATAGAGGAAATTGTGCATTGATAGGCCTGTAGAAAGGATGGGCAGGAGTCTGTAAGTGACTGAACAGCCAGGTCAGGAGGGGTTTTTTTCAAAGGTGTAAAGTGTAAAGATCATCATAATAGTAAAACATTAATATCATTGTGAACACTGGAACACTTAATAGAACATTCCGGCCTAAAACTAGCATTTAGTGTATTATTTGCCATGTTATGCAGTATTCCACAGCGCAGCGTTCCCCTTAGCCTCGTTGATTTGACAAAATTCAGGATTTTGTGCATTTTTTGTGTTTTCCTTCATCGGTGTTCTGTTCCTACAATACCTAGCATGCATTACACAAATATATCATACAAACATTGTAAAATTCCCTTATGGCAATAAAGAAATCCTGACTGCTAGCATAGCCACTGATGTAGAGGTTAATAAATATAGATGTCTGCATTAACCAGTGCTTGTAGTTTTTCAAAAGTGCTTCCCACCTTCAAACATCCTCAGAAGGGGTTTTCCTAGTACTCAAATCAGGAAATCTCACTCTAGAAAATACTGGGGCATGTGAGTCGGCATAGTTACAGCATATGGTTGCATTTTCTATTTTGGCCGAAGTCTCCCTTTAGGGGATCTCTGCATCGAGATAATTGTGTAAAAGTGCCCCGATCAGTAGATCAGACACTTCAGGTCTGTAGAATGGACACTGAAATCAGTAGATCAGATATTACCCATGAGAAATGGGCATAAAGCAGAGCCGTCTGTTTCACTCTGCTCCATTTCCAGCTCTTTTCTTTTTGATGGAAAGAGTCTGATCTCGTCTCCCTGTGGAACCTCTCATTCCCCAATTGGAGTTTACTACCGTGTCTTCTTAAGCGTATCAGATCTCATCTGTTCTGTCAGCTTTTCTCTCTGCTCTCTCACTCTCAGACTCCAGTTGCTGCTGTGCTGACTCTGACAGCGCTCAGTGTTGAATACTTCAGTTATACCAAAGTTGCACTTTCCA
>JAILXH010040071.1:0-11797 GCA_023558415.1 Piaractus mesopotamicus
TAGCCCAGGTCAAATTATATGTTGACACATTGTTGATTTTCTGAAAATAAGTAAAAAATAAGGTAACACAACCTTTGCAGGGAACAAATTTGAATATTTAAATTTTGGAGCACATTTTCTGTTTGTTTTTTTTATTTTGCCTTTGCCATTGTTTTTTTTTTTATTTTTATTCTTTCCCAATATGTTTAATTCAGCAAAAAAATAGTAACTGTGCATTAAAATGCGCAATTCTCTGTTTGTTCTCTGTAGAGGATGTGCACTTAAGACTGTATGTAATTGGAAGATATTTTAAGCAAACATTGAAACATAACATGTCATCACTAAAACACTGGTCAGTGAGGTCTGGCTTAACCCTTAGACGTCGTTATGACTGACATGTTGCTTTTATTTTACACATTATTTCTTACTCTTAGCTCATTCGAACAAGCTAATAATTAATGTAGAAAGTACAGGTTCTTAATATTTAATCGATACCACTGTCTTGTTTGTAAGTAGAAAAGGAAATATTTTTCTTTTATTTGAATTTGGCGAAAAGTCGTGTACTGTCTCATTTTGTGGAAAACAAAATCATCCTTCACAGTTTTACCATGTTGTTCGTTGTTTGAAATTTCCGCAGAAAAAAAGGAAATGCAGACTTGTTGATGCACAATGTAAGTCAAATGCTAATGTAATTTAATGCATAATTAACAATGTAAATAATTTTGTAATGATGTTAATATATTTAAATAACACAGCAAAACAACAGTGATGTCTTCTAAGGGTTAAAAGATGACTGATAGAATAGAGGTAGAAGAGGGCTCCTCACATGTGTTGACCGGTGGGCACGGTTCACAAGGGTTTCCCCAGGCTCGGCCAAGAGAGCAGCAGCAGGAGGAACGACTGACCCCAACGCCAACCTCCACACTGCAGGCCAGGCTACCACGGCCACGCGTCACCACCTCTAGGAAACAGCTCCCCACACGTGGGTCTGAAACAGGAATTCAGAAAAAGCAAAGCAAAACTGAGGCAGAAAGGCATTATAAACATGCCTTACAATTTCTACACCATCTACATCCAATTAAAACAATACACATTACATATCATACGCACCAACACAACCAACTCCAGTTGGATTGAGTTCAAAGTCTGTCGGGCAGTTACATTCATAAGAGCCCGGTGTATTCACACAGTGGCCGTTCACACAGTTTATTGGGTCCAAGCATTCGTCAACATCTACAGAGAAACACACACAGAGAACAGCCTAATGAGACAATCCAAGAGACGGAAAGAAGAGTGTATAACTGGGAGATACAGTACTGTGCAAAAGTCAGAGACCACCCTTTCGTTTATTTAATTTCCAGTCAAGTGCCAGTTATCCATTTTTTGGCATCGGGAAATAAAGCAGAAAATCTTTATTTACCAGAAAATTACACAGAGCCCTCAACAACTACATATATTTTTTCTGTATTTAGTTTGTTCTGCTTTCAGTGTCATTTTGAAAGAAATCTGCAGGGATATTTTTCTACACTTACAAAGTTTACTCTTAGAAGTCGGTTGTATTTTCTCCTTCTCACGAGCCAAATCTACGAATTTAGACTCATCAGTCCATAAAACACATTCAGTGATGTTGAGCTCTGGACTCCAGCAGATTTGCAATTTTTCTTCTTTTTGCCTATTTCTTTTTCTTAGTAGTTGTTTCTTAACAGCTACACAAGAAACTACTTGTCTTCTCACAGTGAAAGGATGAACAGAAGTACCTGTGGATTTTTTTCAGATGTGAAGCAAGAGCGGCGCTTCACTCTCAAAGGTGAAAGCTTTAAGTACTGTTCATCTCATGATGACGGTTTTGGTGGTCTGCGTGGTTGTTAGAAGTCCAATTTACTCAATAGCTTTTAATCATTTTTTGAACTTCTAGTTTTCACTTATTTTACTGACTTTTACTTTCCTTATGTAGATGGATTATATCGAATCTCCTCAGAAATTGCTCTTCGAAAAGGAACAGTTGCACTAAATGGCTGTATGTGAAGAGTGTATGTGTGTATGTGTTAAAGTAAAACATGTACCTGTGCAGTTGCCCCCTGATCTGGTCAGCTCATAGCCCTCGTCACAGATGCAGCGGAACATTCCAGGAAGGTTTTTACATAAACCAAATAGACAGACGTCCGGGCTGGAGCACTCATCAACATCTGCAACACATGACAGATTTGCATTAGTTAACACTTTTTTAAAATTTATATATTTAGTTTTTTAATAATTGATTGTAATTATATAAACTTACAAGTTGCACTTGTGTTGATTTTTAAACTTATGAAAAGTGATTCTAAATTTTGAGTGGTAGTGTATGATGTCCAATTTTATCCTAGATAGAAACCAATGTTTTTTATGAAAGAAATTAAGAGTAAATTCCTGGAGGTAGTAGAGGTGCTTGTGTGTAGAAGGGATCACCTTGGCAGGCTCTGCTATCAGGGGCAGGAGTGAAGCCCATCTCACACTCACAGCGGTAGCCTCCTGGGATGTTCAGACACTGGCCATTTTCACACAGCTGAGCATTTTCAGCACACTCATCTATGTCTGCACGGAATTTCAGAGATGACAAGTTAGCTCAGCAACGTAGTTAGTTCTTCATGTCTTTTCTTTATGCCTTTGATTTATTAGAACAGGATGTCCCAAAAAACTGACATCATTTCATTGTCTAATAACATAGTCAATTCTCCCTCAAATGATCTCAAATTTGAACAAAATGTGTAAAAACTAACCAAGTTTAATTTTTTATGTTTTTTTTTCAGGTTGAAGAACGGCGTTCACTAGAAATGAAAAGGCATTTTTTTTGTGTTAGAATATGCTCGAATACAGTCAAACGAGAGTGCAGTGTGCATTTTTGAGAAAATTCAATAAAAATGCACCAACTAGAACTGCACTGGAGACTGTTACGCAAGACATGCTACAGCGTGTTTGGCAGGAGCTGGACTACCTACTTGACGTGTGTCACGTCACAGGCGGTGTGCATATTGAACATTTGTGAAGCTGTGAAATCGGTTACAAAATCTACATCCCTCTGAATTTCTTGTTTGAATTTTCATAAATAAATCTTGTATTGTTCAACATGAAGCCTATTTAATTTCGTTTGCCTCGGACAGTTACTCAGATATTCACATCTCAAATGATGTCAATTTTTTAGGGACACCCTGTATTTTTACTATCAAAATAGCAATAAAGAAACAGTATTTACATTTCTAACTCATAGTTTTACTCCTGTGTATGTTCTTCTGTTTGACTTACCTGAGCAGGTGAAGCCATCTCCTTTGAAGCCTTCTGAGCAGGCACAGCGGAAAGAGCCTGGTGTGTTCAAGCATTTAGCATCGGGGCTACACTGGTGGGTACCATTGGTGCACTCGTCCAGATCTAGGAGAGAAAAAAAAAAACACATCGGGTTAGATGCCTGCAGGCGAAAAAACATATTATAGCTACACAGTTTTCCTATGGGCACATAGTCATATGAAAAAGTTTGGACACCCCCAAGTCAAATTACATGTTTTGTTGATTTTCCAAGTGAAAACAAGTTAGCACATCCTCTGCAGAGAACAAACTTACATAAGACATTTCCTGAAAATTTAATGCACAATTTTTATTTATTTACTGAGCTTAACATATTGGAAAAATACAACATAAAATATGGAATGTAATTTGACATGAAGTGTAATCTGACATGGATGCCCATATTTTTGCATACGTCTGTAACACTTCTTCAATTATTCAAGATTTTTTCATCAACATGATACTACGATGACCGTGTTTTGTGAAGTTTAAAGCCACATTAATGTATCTGCAATTTCTAGAGAAGAGTTTGGGGTTCATAGAGTAAAAATGCTCCACAAATCAACAGATTCTGCCTCAAAAGTCTATTTTGCCCTCTCTCTACATACATTGTTTAGATTTCAAATAAAAGCTGTAGAACCTCAGTATGTGCAGTCCCACAGAAATCGCTGAGATTTTAATTCCTGGTTGAAACTGCAATAGAATTGATGCAGGTAATGCTTACCAACACATTTCACTCCGTTGCCTATCCATCCCTCTTTGCAGGAGCAGCGGAAGCTTCCGGGGGAGTTGGCACAAATGGCATGCATGTCACAGTTGTGGGCATCAATCTTGCACTCATCAACATCTATCAAAGACATGCATGATTTATCTGTCAGAAATCACCATTATGCCTCCAACATTTACTAATGTACGGAATGGTTCATTATCTTCCAGTGTACACTAGGGGTTAATATCTGTAGAATACATTGAAAATACTTTAGTATTTAGTATTTTAATATTAGTTTTAATTTATTTCCTGGCAACAGCAGAAACAATTTCATCAATCAGCAGAATACAGATACCCAAATATTATATATCTGTGAGAATCAATCTTACATTCATGAACACCTACCAAAAATAAACATGATTTTTTAAGCATGGTTTATTATTTCCTAATAAAGCAAAGGGTTTCATGTAATGTAACAGTATTATACAAATCTCAATTTCAGGACAAGATATTACAACGCTGTAAATATCTGAAACTGATGCCTGCAACACATTCCAAACAGGAACACTGTAAAATGTTCAAAAAACACCTTAAAATATGATGAAATCATGCTTGAATATAAACAGAGTATCCAGGAAATGGCTAGCCCTTTATAAGCAAGGATGGGTCGAGGCTCTCCGCTTCGCCAAAAAAATGTGTCTGCCACGTTGTCAGTAGCGTTATTGAAGAGCTGCAAGGATTTTACGTATTTCACCCTCTATGGGCATAATATCATCAAAAGTATCACAGTAATGGTTATTTCTTTCTGGAGTTTTATGCTTTGTGTTCTGTTTTATCTGTTTCATCACTATGTCATCTGTTTTAAACTTGCCCCACATGTATCTCACCTGTATGTAACGTCAAATTATGTTAGACATTAGTTATTCTGACATCTTAGACTTGTCATATCTCACCTGTGCAGCCAGAGGAGCCTTTCTTCACCGAGTATCCGATGGCACAGTGGCAGATGAAGGAGCCCTTGGTGTTCTCACACTCTCCAAACATGCAGATGTTGGCATTGAGCTCACACTCATCCACATCTGGAAGAATCACAAAAGCATGCAGTGATCCTCCTCCAAGCCCCAAGTCAAGACACTCAGCAGAAAAAAATGAAGCCCTGGCTAAGTATGGCTGACAGATGCTGAAGAGAGCGACTGCTGATCTCGAGTCAGTTTATTTCAGTCTGATGACAGTCTTGATGGGAGGAATGTACAGTAGGACAGTAGGAGGTGAGGCTGAATTTAGATTTTTTTAGAGGAAGCAGAAGGAATGCCAGTGTAATGGGCACATAAATAAAGTCAAGATCAGAGATCTTCAACTATGGATCTTGACAATAGTTTCCAGTCTTGGATTTTGTCATCACTGGCTGTTAAGTCGATTGTTGAAGTAACTGTCACCTAGTATCACACCTACCACTGATTACTGGATTTAAGGTCTAGAGTTGGAAACCTCTGGGCTAGATTGTTTTTATTTGTGGTTAGGCAAATTAATTGTACAAGACAATTATTTGAGAATTAAAAAGGAAAACTCCTTTACCCCTTTTTATTCCACTCTGCATATATATTTTTTATGTGAAGACTTTATAAGGTGCACTCTACCATGTGTGTACATTGTCACATGTTTTTCATCTACTGTTACACCCAACTTTTCTTTTGGGGGTCAATGAAGTACTTCCTTTCTTTTCTTTACTTTCTTTGCCTACGTATACTCTTTTACTTCCTGATGTCATTCAGTTTATTGTGAAAGACAAAACATTTCAAATGCTTTCAAACCCAATATGACATTTACCTATACATGTTTTTGTGTCCATGGAAGACATAAATCCATCAAAGCAAAGGCAGTGGTACTCTCCAGGGACGTTAGTGCACTGACCACCATCACAAATATCAGGCTCTTCCTCACATTCATCCACATCTGGAGAGAGAGAGAGAGAGATAGAGAGAGAGAGAGAAGGAAAGAAACAGAGAGAAAGGAACAGCTGTTCAGCAGCTCCTTACCGTTCCATCATTAAATTCACGACCATGTTTAAACTTTTGTTTGAAGTGTGTGTGTGTGTGTGTGTGTGTGTGTGTGTGTGTGTGTGCGTGTTACCTGCATACATTCCAGAATGCACCTACTTCAATCTTTAACATTCTCCTATCATGACTCACATGCTATGAATGCCTGTAGTTATGGCACCTTTAACTCATGCTGATGCGTTCAGGGAGCAGAGACAAAGACAGTGGACGTTTAGAGAACTTAACAGTCGCTTCTGGCTGTGTGTGGAGTGTGGCCAGTCATGGTTTGTGGCACTGGCACTCAACCTTAACCTCCTCCATGTCTTCCTTGGTCTAACACACCTGAGTAACCTTTTGATTAGCTTAATAATTAGAGATGGCAAAATGCCACTCCTTCTTTTCCGATACTGATGCTAATATTGAAATCTTGAATACTGGTAAACAAAATTGTGGGTAACAGGGTAGAAAATAACCATTAACTATTTCTACTGACAAATTTTGGGGTTTTTAAGCATTAATACTTTATAATTTAATGAAGCATTTCTGGCTTTGTTTTTTTCAGAGCAAAGGCAGGCAGGGTGGTGACATGCCTTTAAATAATATTTACTGTGACGTTTACTAAAAAGGACTACTGGTTTTGTTTGTTTACTTTCAAGTTGGTACAGATTTATATGAGTTTTAGAGTGTAATGCAGAAAAGTAATTTCAGTAAGTAAAATAATCCCATTAGAGTTTGAAAAAAGTAATTCATAACCTAAACTGGATTACTTTTTTTGAGCAACTACCCCAACACTGTTGGCCAACACAGATACCATCGGACATTTTGCATTAAAACTACTAAGCTTTAAAAGGAGCAAACTGAAGCACTTCACTTAAGATGAGCATCTAAAGTAAGCTATCATACTCAAACTACTCAAACACTCCACCATGGAGTTTTGTTGTCTATGCAAATTGAATAGAAGACTTGATTTTAATTTGTTGATTTAGGACTACATATAGTCCTAATATGTGCACATAAATGACCTTGGTCAACTGACCTGCATATTGCTCCCTATAAAGCTCTTATCTACTGTAATATCATTGTAAATGCAAAGTGATTTTCCGAGCCATTCCAGAACATCCTTTAACCCTGCTTACATAGTCTTAGCTATGCCATGCTCTTATGTGGGAGATTTTGAGTCAGAGGTGTGGCTAGAACTTGAGAGTGTGTACGATCCACTGAATCACATTATTTATGCTACTTACAACAGCCAACGTAGGAGATTCATGCTTTGAACGGGTTGACAAAGATACCTTTTATTTCATGCACTTACAGCTGGGGAATTGAGTTATGAATCATTTTAGCAACTAACATTCAATCCAATGTTGGGGGTCTATCTTTCAGGTAGATAAAGCACACAGACATCTTAGAATTTGCTATGCATTTGGGTATATTTGTTTTTCATATGTAAGTAGGATAACAAACTGTAACTTTCAAGGGTATATACTGTGGATTTTTTGGAGGTTCGACGTTCAGACTGACTTTGTTGAATCCAGAGTGCTTTTAATATGTTTCATAACTGTTTTCATTGCAATAATGACTCTGGGTTTTTTTTACCACATTCAGAGAGATTTCCTTTTTTCTTTATAGGCGTTTCATTGCATGTATTTGTATCATTGTACCAAATAACATATGAAATTACAGCCTTTCAGTTTCCATTTAAAGTAACACAGGTACTGTGGTGCATTACCTGTGCAGGTTCTCTGATCTGGCATCAGTGCATAGCCTTGTCCACAGCTGCAGGTGTAGCTGCCCTCTGAGTTAGTGCAGAGTCGATCACAGCCTCCGTTCTCAATGGTGCACTCATCTATGTCTGAAACACAGGACAGATGGCAGGACCAAAATCCTGAGTACTGAATCTGTAGTAGTTTATGATGTTATAATTCTTTAATACTGTAATTTGTTTATTGATTCCATGGATAGTTAAACAGCATAAGACACATTCTATACACATAGATACAAAGGACATACATGTGGAAGAGTAATAAGCATGTATTACAGATAATAAGTAGGTATGCAAATAATAGGAGGAGAAGTGAGACAGTTTGAGGCTGCATTTCTTGATCAATACTATATAAGTGCTACAGAAGAACACAAACTTCTAAATGAGTGACAAATTCTAAAATTTACGACAGTATAAACAACACTTATTCAGATTCAACAAAATGCCAATACTTCAATAGCTGTTGAGTTCTGAGTGTGCTGAAGTGTAGAGGCTTTACCTGTACATCCTTTTCTGTCAGGGGTCGACTGGTATCCAGAGAAACAGGAGCAGTGATAAGTGCCAGCCACATTTACACACTTGCCATTCTTACACAGAGTGGCACTCAACTCACACTCGTTCACATCTGTAACACACACACACACATACAGACACATATTACACATACCTAGAGGTCATCAAAACCATTGTAAGAATCAGGTCATGTTAATTCATGTGGATAAATAAAGACAGGAAACTTAGGACTTAAGGATCACTGAGCTAATAAACAGCTTGTCAGCTCATACTGAGCTCCACTGGCTTAATCCAATAGAGGTTATCTGAAGCTTGAGGAGTTTCAAAGAAGGAGATACATTCTCTTCTTTAAAATAGTAGCCTTTCACTTTTAGGTGAAGGTCATACCAAAGTTTATGTCCCAGTCTAAAGTATAAAGCTGTTATCAGAAACACTGATAAACACTGCACACTCTTAGTAAAAGGGGTTCTACATAATACAAAAACATCCCGTTACTTGTAATAAGAGCAGAACCCTTTCAGTGCTAGACAGAATCATTTTCTATTTCTTTAAAATATGTATATGATGTTTTAAAGAAATAGAAAATGATTCTGTCTAGCACCGAAAGGGTTCTGCTCTTATTACAAGTCATGGGACGTTTTTCTATTATGTAGAACCCCTTTTACTAAGAGTGTGCAGTGTTTATCAGTGTTTTACCTATGCAAAGAACGATTTATGTATTCAAATCTCTGTTTAGGTGTACATTTATTTGATTTCCAGTCAAAATGGCCATTAAGAAAGTTATTCATTCAGTCATTCATTTCTCACTGTCAGGAAAAAAAGAAAATATTTAACAAAAAATGAAACAGAAGCCTCAACAACTAAATATATTTACATCAAATTTATATAAAAAATTTCTGTCTTTTGCCTTTATTACAGCTTTCATCTTTTTTGAGAGATTTGCTTTCAGTTCAAAGAAATCTGCAGGGATGTTTTTAACACCTCAAAAGTTCAAAGTTGGTTGTATTTTCTACTTTTCATGATTCAGGTAATCCTAAACAAATTTAATCATGCTGAGGTCTGGACTTGGGGTGGACAGACCACTGTTCTGAGAACATCAGCAGCTTCCTTACATCCTTTAGACACATAGCTTTGAGTTGCTTTTTCTTAGTAGATTTCTGGACAGAAACACCTGTACATTTTCTCTTATCTCTCACAGATGAAAGCTTTAAGTACTGTTTAACTGATGGTGACCATTTTGGTGGACTACCAGGTATTGCGTGGTTGTTAGGAGTTCCAATTTCTCTAGATATTTTAAGAATTTTTAACTTCAGTTTTGGAAACTCATGTTTTTTCACTTACTTTTCTTTGCAATACGCCTTTTTTATTCAAGTGAATTTTCTTATATCTGATCTCCTCAATAATATCTCCTGAAAAATGACCTTTGCATAGTACTTTTTGTATTCAGAGCACAGTGTAGGTGTGTGTTTGTTTATGTTCCCACCTTCACAAGCATCTCCATCAGTGGATAACTGGTGGCCAGGTGGGCACACACACTGGTAACTCCCTTCTGTGTTCTCACAGGAGCCTCCTCGACACAGTCCAGGGTCCCGCTCACACTCATCAATATCTGCAACATGCACTTGGCAACCTCAGCTAATACAACTACTACAGATTTACACAGTTACTCATTATAACTCACACTTGTACTGACTAATAATAAATAACACATGTGAGTTAGTCTCTTTATATTTACTTTTAATACTGGTGAAGCAACAGAGAGTGTGCCGGAATGATAAAGGGAGGTCTGGCACTCACCCATACAGTTCTTCATCATCATGAAACCACTCTCATAACCTGGCAAGCAGTCACACTCAAAACTGCCTGGCATGTTCACACACGTCCCATGTCCACACAGATCAGGAGAGATCTTACACTCATCAATGTCTGTTCACCCAAACACACGAACAATATGAAAAAATTCAGAGGTTACACCTTACGTTGTTGTACATATGTGTAGCTAAATAAACTAAACATATAAAACTAGTCATATATAACAATAAAACCTAAGTTTAATTTGTAAATGAAAAAGTTTATTCAAAAAATGTTGTCCCACGTTTTCACGTCACTACCAAAACACAAAGAGTTTTAGTTTATACGCAGAGCTCTAGTTTAGCCACACCCCTTTATTTTAGAGCAGGAAGTGAGACTGCATCCCTCATGGCCACATGGTGAGCAGTTAGATCCTATTGTTTTGAAGTAAATGTGTCCCAAGGTCTGAAAATCAGCGTGTAGCCTGAAGAAGCCTTGGCGCCACCAAAACACATATTCTTTTTGTTTTAATGAAAAATTGTATACTCTTATGTGTGTACAACAGTGTTTGCTAGTCTAAAACTGGTGAGTGTTTTTAAGTCATGCTCAAAACTAGCTAAACTTGTCACTACCAAAACAATATGTAAAGTCTCAGAAGCATTTATGTATATACAGACATGACATCAACATTTTAGTGTGTATAAAATGCCACTGTTTCCAGTCTGTAAGGATGTGAACTTCTTTTGGAACCTCTGGAATTTTGGAACCTTTATTTATGATAACATATGACCTCGAATGTTCTATTGCTTTTATACAACAGTTAAATAAATAAAGTAAGAAATTAATAAATTGGGCTGTGAACGGGGCGTTTAATATGTTTTAATGTTCGCAGTTCCTTCCGCCAAATTATAGTTCCTTAACAAGCAGCTTGTTGCTACGTAGAGTAACGAGCTCCAGCAGTTCCTTCACCAAATTATGGTTCCTTAACGAGCAGCTTGTTGCTACGTCAGAGTAACGAGCTCCGCCCACTCGCTGCGCTCTATGCTGTAACGTTAAGCCTCACCTTTTGAAGTACGGACTGAGCCATAAAACTATCGCAATATCAAATTTAGCTCAGTTTTGTCAATTTTTGCTAGATCAGTATTAATGTTGTTTGGTTCCAGCCAGTCTGTAAAGCATCTTACAGCTTGTTTGGCGAATGGTATTGGGTTCATTTCTGGCTAATTTAAGGTTGTTTAGCTGTTCTTCTGTCACAGCTGCCGACTGAAAAGCTGCTCAGTGGCGATGACAGTTTGGGAATTTAATGTAATCTCATCTTCCGAGTCTGACCAAATTGGCTGTCGGTCAAATGTGATCTTAAAAGTATCCATTTTCTGTTTGGACGCAAAGTAAGAAGTAAAAACGTTCAAATGATGTGAGCATCTCCTACAGCTGTCAAAGTCGTTGCTTAGCAACGGCGTCTCAGCAGAGTGATACAGTGTTTGTGAAAAGAACGCTTCTCAGCCAATCAGCTTGAGTGGCCGGAACTAACTATTGTATAAATGTTTATATGAATATACATTGATAAACATACATTTAGAGATATATATTTATATTTCACAATTTTAGGAACAAAAAATTGCTGAACAAAAATGTTATCTGAATTCTGTTACCTGTGCAGTTGCGTTCCTCCATATCCAGAGCGAACCCACC
>JAILXH010040073.1:2781-19436 GCA_023558415.1 Piaractus mesopotamicus
TGTCTGTGTCTCTCTCTCTTAACAACCCCCTATTCCTCCTCTTCCCCTGACAGCACCTTAATGAGAACTTGGCGAAGCTGACGGCGAAGTTTGAGAGAGCCACAGCAGACAAGCTGAAGTGCCAACAAGAGGCCGAAACCACAGCACGCACAATCTCCCTCGCCAACCGCCTGGTGAGCATCCCCTCCCCAAACACGCACACATGTACGCGCGCTCAGAGCTTGGCAGCAACGGCGTGCTCTCCGCCGGAAACCGATGGATTCCCGCTAAGGTGACGAGGGTGTGAATAAACCCGAGCTGAATCTGTTGGCATCTCAGGTCTTAATTACCTGACAGAAAAAGCACGCGTACATAGAACAATAATGCAGATGCTTCACTCTGAATTACTCCTGTTTAATGGCAGGGTTGCTCTTACCAGACAAGCTTTACGTTATTAAAAAACTAGCTGACTCATTTTTTTTTTTTACCTAAAAACTACAAGAACGGCTATAAATACGAGATATTTCACTGTTCAAAAGTTTGAAATCGCTGTTTTCTTTAAAATAAACCAGTTTTGTTGCTGATATATGTATTGTTAATGCTAGTACAATGCTAACTCTACAGTTTAATGTTTTAAGTAATTTGTTGAAAAAATTATAGTATAACATAATTAAGTTTACATCCTTGTGCTTGAAAATATGTGATCATATCTCAAGGCTAATAACTTGTCAAGAAACAGGCATAGGTACACTGTACGGCCAGAAGTATGTGAAGACATATTGTACTAACTGTATTCAGGTGTTTCAGCCACACACATTGCTAACAGCTGTATAAAATCAAGCACATGGCCATGCAGTCTTTATAGATGAACTATGGCAGCTTAGTAACTTCAAACACGGCAACGTCAGCACAAGAACTTTGAGTTGGGAGCTTCTTGAAATGGATTTCCATGGCCGAGCAGCTGCACGCAAGCCTAAAATCACTATACACAATGCCAAATGTCGGCTAAGGTTGTGTAAAGCATGCTTCACTATCTGGCAGTCTGATGGACAAATCTGAATTTGGCAGATATCAGGAGAACACTACCTACTGGAGCGCATAGTGTCGATGGTAAAGTTTGGTGGAAGTTTGGTGGATAATGCTAGAGGCAAATTCCCAATGATAGAATCCAAAAGCTCATGGAAAGACTTCCAGAAAGAGTGGAGGATAACAAAATAACAGTGCCAGACCATACTTATTGGGCCTGGGCCTTCCCTGGACATCAATACAATAAATACACACCTTTATCACTGTAGTCATGTGTAACCAGCAATGTTGCCGCATCATGTTAACGAGTCAAAGACCAAATAGTGCATCATTTCCAATGTTTAAAGTGAAAGTTATACACAAGGAGTAAAGCACTTTCACTGTGTCAGCCACTTAATAATTCAGTAAATGAGCAATCATTCAGAATGTATTATTATTAGCCAATGCATTATGAAGACCTGTTGCAACCTCAGCAATAAAAACAGAAACAGTTTAAATCACTGGAGTCATTCAGTTAAATACATTTTCCTTCTGAACAAACTGTTCTTTGGCTCGATACATATAGCTGCACCTTAACTTTCAATTCCAAAAGAAGTTGCTTTTTAATTGTGATTGAAACCAGTGCAGCTTAAATTAAGCAGCCTAAATGATTAAATACTGCATTGCCCCACATAGCGGTGGTAGTGATAAACAGTAAACAGTGTTAACAGGACAACTTTTTACATTGTAGCACATCTCTCAGCCAATGGTGCTGCTCCTAGTTGCTCCTAGATGTTCATCTTAAAAAAGGCTTTGTTAACAATTCATGGACTGTGTCATTAGATTCCATAATTTTGGCAAGAACTTCTCTGAAGATACTGCTTGATAGCTAGCTAGCACACTAAACAGCCACAGTGTACTCAGACACGTAATGTTGATGGACAAGGGCTGGCCACAGTGCCTTTAAGAGGCCAGAGCACTCCCACTTTTATAAATCATAGTCTAATTGGATGATCAACTTGTCAATCCAGAATTATACTTTTGCTTAATGCTATGCTATCAAGACACCAAAGGTCCTGCGGGGAGGGCTGATTATACATTGTTTTTCCTAGAGATTTCCTTGTTTCTGGTTCATTTATGCTTTACTTCAGCACAGAGTTGCTTTTCCGGAACAAACATGAAACATGGAACTGAAAGCATAGAGTATAGTGAAAATGCAGCTGCTAATGTGAAATCAGTGCGAATCACTTGACATAAAAGATATTGCTTTTTATCCTTTTTTCCCCAAAACCAGTGGGCTTTCAGAGAAGGCCTTGACAGTTCGCCACAGCAAAATAAAGTCAGTCACTATTAAGAGAAGTGCTTACAAACGTTTGTAAAGTAGTGTAAACAGTTTCTTGCATATATTTGAATTGTTTCTCAGGTTGGAGGGTTGGCGTCTGAGAATGTGCGCTGGGCCGAGGCGGTGGCTAACTTCAAACATCAGGAGCGAACTTTGTGTGGGGATGTTCTTCTCATCACTGCCTTCGTCTCTTATCTGGGCTACTTCACCAAGCGTTACCGTCACGAGCTAATGGACAACACTTGGAAGCCATATCTCAGCCAGCTTACGGTCTGTTTACCAGCTCAGTCTGAGACTCTTTACTCTGGATAGGTGTCTGTCTGTGCTCTGGCCACTCTAATGTACTGTAAGACATTACTGTAGCCAGCATTACCGTGCCACGAACATTGTCAAATTGTTTGCTAATTCTGATTAGCCAGACGTTTGTCCAGCTTGACTGCCTCAAAACAAAACAAAAGCTTTCCGGTCATCTT
Source organism: Piaractus mesopotamicus (assembly GCA_023558415.1). Taxonomy (NCBI): domain Eukaryota; kingdom Metazoa; phylum Chordata; class Actinopteri; order Characiformes; family Serrasalmidae; genus Piaractus; species Piaractus mesopotamicus. The sequence continues at coordinate 5,581 of JAILXH010040073.1, forward strand.
CAGCTTGTAATCGCTATGGCTTCTGAATGAGATCGTGATGGCTGTTTGCTCAGATTGTTTGCTTTTCTAACAATGTTTGCTCTTGTCCTGAGGAACTGCAGACTCAGTGTGGTGACACACTTCTCGTTATCTTCATCCTCTCCAGGTGCCTATCCCGGTCACTCCAGGGTTAGACCCTCTTACAATGCTGATGGACGACGCAGACCTTGCCGCCTGGCAGAACGAGGGGCTTCCAGCGGATCGAATGTCCACCGAGAACGCCACAATCCTCACCAGCTGTGAGCGATGGCCTCTCATGGTGGATCCCCAGCTCCAAGGGATCAAGTGGATTAAAAATAAATATGGAGACGACCTTCGGGTCATCAGGATTGGCCAAAGAGGGTGATTCTTATTGGCCCCTATCACAAGATAGCAGTTTGTGTTTTTGGTGTGTGCTGCCTCCATGGTTTGTTTCTTATTTCTCATAGTCTGCTGTTCCCTTTTGCCCCCTGCTGTTTGTATGTAGCTATCTGGACTCCATTGAGAGGGCCTTATCTGCAGGTGAAGTTGTCCTTATTGAGAATCTGGAGGAGGCTGTGGATCCGGTGCTTGGACCCCTGCTGGGTCGAGAAACGATCAAGAAGGGACGGTAAGTCAAATGCAAACAGTAAAACTATGCTTGAGTAAAACTACATTAAGTATGGACTTTCAGAGTAAAAATTTCATTAAATGGTTTTTCTAGTCTTTTCTCAAGCACATACAATCTTAACCAGCATGTTTATAATGCATCAGTCCTGTACCTACCGCTCCACCTCTGAAGCACATTTTAAACGGTTTTGACAGAAGAATTATACATTTCATGAGGGTTTTAAGTGTACGTACAGTACTGTGCAAAGTCAGAGATCGCCCCTTCGTTTATTTCATTTCCAGTCAAAACAGCCATTGAGTACAAGCTACTAATTTTACAGCATCAGAAAAAAATAGAAAATAAGTATTTAACAGAAAATGACACAAATGCCTCCAACACAAAGTGTAATATCAATTCTATTAGTTTTTAATTTGTCCACCCTTCATTACTGTGCACTCTTCCGCCACTTTAGCTCTTCTTTCCACCTCAAAACCAACCGGTTACAGCTTTTCTTTCCAACAAAAGCTGTTCACAAAGGTGTCACTGGCATTATTTTCTTCTTCAAAGAGACACTAATATTCAAACAAGCAATTTCCCAAACTAAAATGACATCTAAAAAGGCAAATGTAGATTTCTGAAGGTACTCAACATGCCTAAGTCAAAGGAAAATAAGTAAATGATTTTCCAGAACTGGAGTTCAATAAATGATTAAAAGATGTAGAGAAAATGGGAATCCTAACAGCCATGCAATGACCAAAGTACTGATTTTAACCATTCCACATATTTGATTCAGCTTTGTGTTTTATAATGCTATATTAAATGCTAAAGATATATCACAATTGCAGTATGCAGCAGTATATTGCAGTTCTAGCACTTGTCCATATTGTACTGGCCTTCCAATAACATGTAAGAACGTGATCTCTGCTGCTTTACTACAGCTACATAAAGATTGGTGACAAGGAGTGTGAATACAATCCTGCTTTCCGCCTCATCCTGCACACAAAGTTGGCTAACCCACACTACCAGCCAGAGCTGCAGGCCCAGTGTACGCTGATCAACTTCACTGTCACTCGTGATGGCCTTGAGGACCAGCTGCTGGCCGCTGTGGTCAGCATGGAGAGACCCGACCTGGAAGAGCTGAAGGTAGGGCGCAGGCGAACTTCATTAACATCTATCGCCTCTCATCTCTGGCACCTCGCTATTACACTGATAGGACAATATGCTTTTTCGTACCCAAGTCTGCTCTGAGGAACATCACAGGGGCTTTCATTAAAAGCGGAGAGCTGGTTCTTTGATATGGGCTTATCCTCTCCCTACTTTGTCTGAGGGAAAGTTGAGTGGGATGGGAGCTAATTGGTGGCTTTTTGGAGAGGCGTTTTTGATCTTAATTGGATTCATTGGTTTCTGATGTGTAGTTGGGCTGAACTTGGAGATAATTAGTCGCGTTACAGTAATAGCCAGCATATAGTCAATCACCTAAGCCAAGCTTTATGATAAAAACTTTTTTCAGTCCTGCAGCACCCTTAAAACATCTACAAAACAGTTATGGCGTCTCATAACCTCCATTCTAATGAGGTTACTGGGTGGTTCAGAGTTGGTGTAGTATGCTGAAGTATGGCCCCTTTCAGCCTGGCCGTGCTGCTTGGGTAATGACTGTTAAGGGCTCCTCTGTAGGCTATGGCAAACACTTTATGTAAATGGAAGTAATCATATGAAACCGACTCAATCAAAACCTCAGCCACAAATGAGGCCGGTGTTCTAGATTAGGCCGCTGTTGCTGCCATACAATTAGAGCGAAAGCTCTCAAGGCTTCCTCTCTGCTCTCATTAGCTCCGCCCGTAAAATCAAAAATCTGCTTTCACGCAAGCCCAAACTGCTGACGGCAGGCTTTTTAAAGATCGAAACTTCAGATAATTTGAGAACTCTTGTCAGTAGTTCAATGAGAGAGGGGAGCAATTGTATTTCTCTCATGCTTGTTTCCTTCCTTTCTTATTTTATTCATCCCCCACAGATCCCTCCCAGCCCCCCCCCTCCAAAGCTGAACCGGAAGGTCTTCAGCTGTGGACAAACCCATGTTTTTTAATAACTGAAAAAAGCTGTGATTATTTTTGAGCTGTGTGTCCCTTCAGCGAAATTTGCTGTAAAATTGAAATGTGACTTAATGAAGCTTGTTTAATTAGCGTTTCACAGAGACGCTATGAAGAGAAGAAAGAGGATGCCGAACTCTCTTATCACCTTAATTAATAGTGAAAGTTGAAAAAAACAAAAGCATGACAATGCCATGCTCCTGCTTCACAGTCGTGTGGGAGTGAACAGACCACGCTGATTGTCAGCTGTGCCCTACCTTGCTGCTTGCTGTGAAAAGCCTACTGCAGTTTAGAAAATGGTCTTACATAACACCCCAGAGACGGTTCTTTTTTTTTACGCTGATTTAGCTCTTGCTTATGCTTGTTACATTACAGAATTTCCCTACATGTTATTTATTGAAAGAAACTCCGAAGAAATTGTAGTATATGAGTTGGTAAATAGGCCTTGAGTGGTGTCCATGCTAAAGATCAGGAAAGGCCTATGGACTCTAAATGTCATCCTTGACTATGCAGGCAACTGCCTCGGGTTCTAATGAGGAAGCGAAAGCTCCTCGTCTTAAATTAACTTAAGCGACTACGCTCTCGCATTGCATCGTTATTTGCCTGAAATTATAGATGAGTTATCTCGTTTTAATTCCAATTAAACATGGCGCTGACTAGTTAATTGTTTGTTTTTGGGGGTCTGGGGAAATTGCAGGCACAATATGCCGAGAAAGGCTTAGTGGTTAATTATGGACTCATTAAGGTTACCGCTTCAGATGTGGCCTCCTTCCTCCTCCTTGGCTAAAGGTTATGTGTAAGGTCAAGGTCATTGAAGTCAGAGCGCAAATAATTATTGGTAAGAGCGAAGCCTCATTAAAAAAATGCTCACATGGCTTAGAATTTTACAATTATTATCTCTGGTGTTATTTGGATTTTTAACCCCTTAAACTTCAAGGATCCACACAGTTACTGGAAAACTAGTCTGAAGATATATAACTGAATAATAAGCTGAGGGTTCAAGGGGTTAGAGACTTAAAATAGCATTTAATATGTTATTTGTAGCTCAGCATTATATTTCTCAGCCTCATTGTTGGAAGAATTTACAATTTTATATTGTTTTCATATTTTTTGTTCTTTAGTGTTCTCTCGCTACAGTACTCATCATGCAGTACTCAAATACGCCATGCAACCATTGCAAAATCCCTGTGGTGTCAACCAGTCCAGACTTCTAGCTTAGGCTAAAAGCTAATATACACAGACAAACTGGAATTAATATAGCTCTGTGGTCAATTCTGTCTTTATTTAGTACAAAAAGAGCAAAACTGATATAAGATACTTTAATATCCAGGTGGCTACCTTGTTAAATTTGGCTTTATTTTATTGTCCACCTCTTCTAACAAATCAATTCTGTCTTATATATTATATTATAATTCTGTAATTCTGTCTTAATAATGATTATAATAGCTACAGTACAGCACTATACAGTTACAGTGAGAATGTTTGGCCCTCTAGCAGCAGCTTTACCTATCTGCCATGCTTGTGTAATTGCAAACAATAGCCCTCCCCCCAAAAATCCCCTCCACAATAGCTGTGGTTTTTAAAAGGTTCCTCTCACCTTCAAGGTACATCATCAGAAGGGTTTTTTAAGTCTGCAAACCAGAAAATTTCACCCTAGGAACTACTGCAGCACAGCTGTAGGACGCGAGTAGACATGTTTACAAGAAATGTAGTGATGGTACAGTTTTTCATTTTGGCCAGAGTGTTCCTTTAAAATAAACAGCCCTACTTGCATCACGTTAGACTATTTTTTATAGCTGTGTGTGTTTGTTTGCATGTTTGGGGAGATGTGTTTGCTTCACTGTCAAAATATGGTGTATAGATCTACCAGCATTGACAGTCCTGTCACACGAGGGCCTATAAAGACTGGATGCAGTTTGATGTCTTACGCCAAGAGGAAGTCAGTTAATCCACCCAGAGCTTTCCTTCATGTTTGCTGTTTGCAGATGCAGTGTGTATCGATCAGTGGCGTCTTTGAGCTGCCCTCTGCCGCTCATACGGCCGGCCCTCCTAACCCGCGCTCCGCGGCCTCGCTTATTAGCCGCTTTTACCGCAGCTCTGTGATTTTCTCTCCTTTTTTTCTTTTTTTAGTCGAATCTCACGAAGCAGCAGAATGGCTTCAAGATCACTTTGAAAACTTTGGAAGATAACCTGCTCTCCCGCCTCTCCTCTGCTTCCGGAAACTTCCTAGGAGACATTGAGCTGGTGGAAAACTTGGAGATAACCAAACGCACAGCTGCAGAGATTGAAGAGAAGGTAGTGTATAGATAGTTTGGTGATTTTAACTGCTCAACCACACCTGTTAAACCTAGGAACTACTTAAGAAGTTACTGAGCTATTTTCCCAAAACTCACACCATAAAAAGTGTGGTGTATTCACTGGGAGTTACATGATACAGACCAGCCCACCTCAAACTCCCGCTATACTCGTACGCATACACACAGCATTGCCTTCAAAAAAACCTTTTTCCTTTTCATCTTCTTCATTTCTTACTCTTAATTATTATTTATATGCCAAAGTGGCTGGCTAGTGATACTGGTAAAAGCTTTTATCTTAAATGTGACACAATCATGACAGTCAGTGTACTACAAACGAATGCTAGCTAAGTAATTTAAGGTCCTGTCAGCATTTCTCACTGCCCTCCTGCTTGGATATGTCCTCCTTAAGTAGCTTTTTCATTCTTGTCTTCTTGGTGCCGCCTTGTTTTTTACAGTTCTTGCTGCTTGCTGTCCATCTTCACATGATTCATGTGTGAAAATTGTGAAAAAAAATGAATTCTGTACAGCACTGTCTGTTATATGAGCCAGTACCAGGTACATGTCTTTGCACTGAATTTGATATACTAATCTCTCTAGGCTTATGTTAGTTTCTTATTTGAATTTCTGTTTCACCTTAAATAGTGCAGCACTTACATGCTAGTGGCCATACAGGCATCTGAATGTAACTGTACAGCATTTAAGGTGGAATGGGAAATGAGAATAAGGAGCTAACTTCAGATTTATCCAATTGCTGTCTGCTGCACAAGACACAGTTGGTATCATCAAACTGGGGCTGTACCATTTGAGGTGGGGACCAGTGGTTTAACTCCTAACCTAAAAGCAGCCAGTTTGTATTGAAGACCCTGTAGTTGCTGAAAAATAAGCCTTAGTATGTTAGTATGCAAATCTAACCATAATCAATGCAAATCTAACTGGAATAGAAAATGTCCTATTGTGGCTTAAGTTTGCTTTTCATAGTCATTATGGAACGAGCTCATCAAACCGTTTTACACGCTGCAGTTCGATGCAAGCGTCAGCAGATCTTGGTCTGCTCTGAACAGTTCATCGGCATGTTAACGGCCATAGTCTTTACGCCTGCACGTGTTTGTTTGTACCTGTGTGCTGATTCAGGTGAAGGAGGCGAAGGTGACGGAGGCCAAAATCAATGAGGCGAGGGAGCACTACCGTCCAGCAGCCGCCCGCGCTTCCCTCCTCTACTTCATCATGAACGACCTCAATAAAATCCACCCCATGTACCAGTTCTCTCTCAAGGTAGCCCTCGCTGTTGACCCTGAACTTTAATATGCTCTCTTTCTCTCTCTCTGGCTGGCCCTCTTTGTTTATTTCCTTCATACAATCTGATTCAGTTTGCTCTCCAGACACAGTTTATTGTGTTTTTCTCTTCGCTGCCTCTTTCTGTCTTCTGTCTCTTTTGGCATATGCTCTCTCTCGCTCTCAGCCATTCACCTATTGGAAAATATGACATTTAATACAATGCACTGTCATAGTCTCTGGGCACGTGCAACTCGCAATAATGGAGAATCGGCTGTCTGGCATACGATACGGACAAGATGTCAGCTTTCTGAATTTTTTTATTTTTTTTTGCGAGCATTAGCTGAAGATAGATTAAAAATGCATAATTAAGTTGCCGGTGGTCTGTGTTGAAAGGCTTTCTCATATATCCACACAGTCGCCATGCTGTGACAAGATACAATCTGCAGCTATCAGGAAATAATTGCTTCTTTCTTTTATACAAATTTATGCAGAAGAAACGAGTGTGATCTTTCGTGAAAAGCGCCTTCTAAAATGCCTCATTTGAGGCCAATGGAAAAAAAACAGCTCTATGATTAATTGCTGCTCAATGGAAATATTTGGAGTGGGTTTCTAATCCATCTGTTTTTCTGCTTGTTTGTGTTTTGCTTTTATGCGTGTCAGGCCTTCAGCGTTGTATTTCAGAAAGCTGTGCTGAAGGCAGCTCCAGACGAGGCCTTGAAACAGAGAGTGCTAAATCTGATTGACAGCATCACGTCCTCCGTCTTCCAGTACACCACCCGCGGCCTCTTTGAGTGCGACAAACTCACATACACGGCCCAGCTCGCCTTCCAGGTAAGCCGCTTCCGCTCATTACAGCTGTCAGAGCAGGATGAGGAGAGGCATGAAGAGCATTTGTTTTTGCAATCAACACTTGATCAGGTTGTATAAATCGGGTGCACACACTTCTCGCAGTATATAGGTAGGTAGAGGGCGAGGAAGTTCACATGGGGTAGTTTGCCACAACTGTGTACATATCTGTCATATTGATTGGGCAGTAATAAGAAATAACAAATTTTAACTGCTGTGAAAAAATATTTGCCCCCTTCCTGATTTTCTCTATTACTGCATATTTGTCACAGTGAATGATTTTAGACCTTTGAGAAGTTCATCAAATGCAAAACACATTTCTTAAGTGATTATTTCATTTATTGAAGCAGCAAGAAGATCCGACATGTGAGTCACCTGTGTGAAAAAGTAATTGCCCCATTAAACTGATCCTTTAGCAACCAATGTTTCCCATATTTTCATACCAGCCTTCTGCATAGTTATGGAGGAATTTGAGCTCACTTTCCTTCACAGAAATGCTTTAATTCAGATATATTGCTAGGTTTTTAAGCATTAACTGCTCGCTTGAAGCGAGGTAGCAGAATAACCCACACCTTCACACTACCACCACCATGTTTTAATGTTGGTTTGACATTCTTATTGTCAAATGCAGCATTCTCTGCAGGGGGGCAAAAACATCTCGATTTTATGTTTTCTTAAGCCTAAAATTCTGGGTCATGTTTACTAGACCCTTGGCCTGGGCTATAGAATTCTCTCCACAATTTTAATTTCCTATTCTAATGTAATTGATTAGAGGCCTCTGGGCCTGTGTATAAGAGCTCATGTCCCATCTTACTATTTCAAGATAAAATGGCTGATACTTGGTATTGGCTCAGAGATTTCATTGCAAGTTTTTTTCATCGTTGGCCTCAGTTCAGAATTGCAGTTAAAAGACCCTGGGCTTTGGCCTCCACATTACAATGTTTACCAAATACCGATATTGTTGTCATTCAGCTATACTGATTTTTTGTTTTTGGCAAGCCGTATAAATATAACAAAAATTGATAACGCTTTCTTTTACAGTCCCTTAGGTTCAGGGTATTTACCAGTGTGAGGTACAAACTCCAGAGTACTAGATAATTTTTCTAGATAGCATAATGGTAAGTTCTGAGACAGTTTAACTAATTCACATTGAAATGCACTACTAGTTCTATATATTGCTGAGTGTATAAGTTGTAATTAAAGTGCTGTGTAATTACTTTGTGTAAAATAATGACAAGTTAAATTACACGAAAACATATTCTAGCTATTAAACTGATAAGACCTCATCTTTTTTTTTAGAGTAGAAAGCAAGTAAGTACAAATATGCTCACACTAAATTTCTGTAATGTCACACGTTTACGCAGCAAAGTGAGTACTTCTGGAAACACCTCCACGTTCTGGGTAAGTTATATAGCATAGAATGACTGCACAAAAAAAGTGCAAAGGTAGTTTTTTAACGAAAATAATAAGAACTTGGTAAAACCATAATAAGAATCATTGCTTTCTTTGACAACCCAGATTCATTTTATGGATAATAGACAGATTCATGCTCTTTAAGACTTTTTGTAATTTGTGCCTAGTACTTTGTTTGTACCACACATGATTAATGCCTGAAACCTGATTAATGCCTGAAACTTGAAGTACTGTAAAAGAAACCACTACCCAAAAAATTATTTAGCAGCACTGTGCCTCACCTGCTGGATGTCTGGTTTACACTTGCAATACTATGTGAAGTTCTCCCTTTGGAGTCATTTGAAGAGAACAAGGCAGAGCAAAACCAATCCAAACAGTCAATGTCAGTCAGTGTCAGGTTTGCAATGTTTTAGCTTGAAGTTTTCAGGAAGAACTCGAGACTTTATTTAGAAAATATTGTGATACTGCATTTTATCAACACCAAACTATACTGTGCCCAGTTTTGCCAGAGTATCCTACAGAGGATCCTGCATCCTAGAGCAAAAGGAAACCACAGTAACAGGAAAGGGAAAAGGAAGAAAAAAGAAGATGGAGGCATATTAGGCTTATTACGTAGACAAAGGCAGAGCGTTTAAAAACTCTACTGTGATATGCATCAATACCAGTCGTACCCTGTGACGAGATTACTGTTACACATTACTTCTATTTCCATTGTATTGTTTGAAGTCTTAGAAAAACGGTTATTATTTCCTAATCTCAAGCTTGACTTGTTGTAATTTTTACATTGTTAATTTAATGGTCTTCTCAACCATTTAGTTGAGTGCACAAGAACTGAGGAGACTGAGTTCACGCAATGCAAACAGTTCTTTTTTAGTGTTTTGATCTATTTTTACACATACAACACTGCTGTGCTGTTGCACCATCAAACAGATCAGATCTGCAGTGACCATTTATATAACTTGTTGTTCTTGTGTGATATTGTTTGTTTTTCTTGCTGTAAATCTGGTTTCTGTCTGGTTAATGCTTACAATACTACAGTGCCTTCCACAAGTACTGGCTCCACTGATAATCATGATCAAAATGAGCTGTAAAGATATTCTTAATTACTTTAAAAATATTAGCCAAAAAAAGAGTAAAAATCTAACCTTTGTTTAAAGCACAATGATTGAAAGAAAAAACGAAATCTTGTCATGAAAAAAAATATTTTCCTTAAATCTATGTGTGCCATAATTAGTGGCACCCCTAGAAATTCTTATGAGTGAAATCTAACTGAAGTTTATTCCTATTCATATTGTATGTTTTTTTTTTTTAAGTGGACCTGAGCGATGAGGAACACTTAAATGGTCAGCCACTTCCTGTTTCACTAGGGAATAAATATGAGATGAAATACAGGCCAAATTTCCTCAGTCATCCATCGTTATGAGAAAGACCAGAGAAAACAGCAGTGATGTACGAGAAAAGGTTGCTGAGCTGCACAAATCAGGAAATGGCTACAAGAAAATAGCTAAACAGTTGAAAATATCCATTTCCACTATCAGAGCAATACTGAAAAAGCTTAAGATGTTTGGAATCTGCTGGGAAGAGGACATATGTCTATACTGACCCCACACACAGTGAGGAGGATGGTTCCAGTGGAAAAAAAATCTACAAGAATCACAGATGGGGAATTGGAGACATTGGTTAGGTCTTGGGGTCAGAACGTCCCCCAAACCACAACCAAACGCTGCCTATATAACCACATGTTGTTATATTGGGAGGTTGCCAGAAGAAAGCCTCTGCTGCAAAGAACCAACAAAGTCAAGCTCCTACAGTTTTCCAGACATTACTGGAACCTTAGTGGGACTGTGTTCGCTGGTCTGATGAGACCAAAACAGAGTTTTTTTCCAACAAACACCAGAGGTGAGTTTGGTGTGGACACAAAGATAGCCATGCAGAAAAGTTCCTCATCCCCACAATAAAGTGTGGTGGTGGATCTGTGATACTGTGGGGCTTGACTCCATCAAGTACCAGCAGAAATAAAATCAAAACCTGACTGCCTCAGCCAGGAAACCTAAACTGGGCCATAGTTTGGTTCTTCCAGCAGCACAATGGTCCAAAGCACTCCTTAAAATCAAGACAAAATGGTTCACTGACCACAGAATTAAGGTTTCGCCATTGCCACCCCAGTCCCCTGACCTAAACCCCATAGAGAACCTGTGGGATGAGCTGAAGAGGAGAGTCCACAGTGTGAATCTTAAGGATCTGGAGAGGTTCTGTATGAATGGTCTCAGATCCTTTGCCATGTGTTCTCCAGTCTTGTTAAGCAATCTTTGCAAAGAGGGGCTACACACAGTTTTAAATGAAGGGGTGAGAAAAATATTTATTTCCTGATAAGTTTTGGGGCTTTTTTAATCATTGCACTTCAAAAAAAGGTTAGTTTTTCATTAAGAGTTTGATTAGAAGATCAAAAGGACCAGCAAGAAAGAATGTTTTCTACAGCCTCATGTTTACCAGGAGTGCTGAAATTTGTGAAGGGCACTGTATGTGAAGTTCTCCCTTTGGTGTCATTTTAAGAAAACAAAACAGAACAAAACCAATCAAAACAGTCAATGTCAATCAGTGTCAGGTTTGTAAGTCATTATTTTAGCTTAGAGTATTCAGGAAGAACTCAGGACTTTATTTGGAAAATACTGTGATACTGAATGTTATCAACACCAAACGGCACTAAATTATGCTGCGCCCAGTTATGCCAGAGTGTACATACATCAGTAAAGAGGGACATCACAATGTGTTTGCAGTGCCCTTATAAAGCCCCTAGCTGCCAATTAAGTAACTACTTAGTAAGTAGTTACTCAAGTAACTACTCATTACTGCTTTATTAAGCAGTAACTGTAGTCAATTAAGCACTTTGCCGAGCACTCTTATTTGTGTATTGTACATCATACTCTTGTAGGCAGCCCTTACCATAGGAATTTGCACTACAGGGTGCTTTTTTGGATTTCTGTCAGTATCTCCAATAAAAAAGCACAACTATTCGACCCTCAAATCTAAGGTGAAGATGTCTAATTTCTTCTGTATAGGCCTTATCTGAGCAAGGGGATCTCATGAACTGTGCTTATTAACATAGTAATCCCCTCGCCTAAGGCTAGAAGTTATATTTTTCAGGCAATTTAATAAACTTCCTGTAAAACAAAACTCTCACAGGTGATGGAGTTCAGTGAAATTGCCTCATGCTTTGCTGCGATATTTATTTAAGCTGTAATTTGTCAAAAGTTGCAATTTGTTTATCAAAGGTTTTTATGGCCGGAAGTTCAACACCAGATTAGACACCAGTACTTCTAGAAACTAGCAGTTATTGTGCTTCTTTTTGGAGGAGGAAGATGGAGAGAAAAAGTGCACCAGGTTTAATTCTTGTTACTCAGCCCACGTGAACAGTAGCAACGTTAGCAAGCGTCTTAAACACCACAACTAGCAAAGAGACACAACATCGTATTCCTTCATTGAAGTAAACTACTCACCAAGCTGCAGTGGTGAGGGTCACTCATCGTCTTTTTACAAGGTTTCTAGCAAACCTCTCTGGTCACAATGTAGCTACAGGATGGTACATATGCCAGAAAATTTATATTTATCTTTAAGCAGATTATTTTTTTAATCATAAATGTGAGCTAAACTGTCCTACAGTACAATCCCCCACTGTTCACTCTCCTTAACACTGTGAATGATTAAAGCTGACTAAATGCTCCACCACGTTCACTCTAAATCAAGTGCCCATGTTTCTAGCCAATGCCAAACCTAAGTCTTAGCACAAGTCAATGTCCTTATTACAAAAAAATTGTGAAACGATTATGATTTGTAATACACAATAAAAGTGCTTTGAAAATGCTAAATTCAGCATAATTATGCTTAATAAAGTTACAGTGAGTAGCCAGTTCATTAGCAACTTACTGGCTCAATAGTCCTTAATAAACAGCATTCCTGTCCTCCTATGCTGAAGTGTTACCAATCTTGAGATTTTACACATTAGCCATCATATGTAACAACCTTTTATTTTAGCTTATTATATAAATCTGTACAGATTGTTGAAAATGCACTTAATTACAATCTAATTAACTAATTACCAACATCATAATGAACTAATAATAAAGCTGTAATTACCTATAACCGTATTCTAAAAAAAACATTTTGTTGCTGTTCTTGCCTCAAGGACCTTAGAAATGGAAAGAAGAAGATTTCCGTGGCTTTTGTCTCGCTTTTGGGTCCATTAAGGGGCTGCAGCAGCAGGTCATTCTAGATGGCCGATGTCTATGAATTAGGATGACCGGAGAAATGTTAAAAGGGCTTTGAAAGTGAACCATAAACAGGTCATACTTCTCTTATCTGATATTAGCTTGAAATAAGGACTTTTCTTTGGGATGGCTGTAATGAAATTTTGGAATCACCAAATAGGAGGAATAAACATGAGTTAACTGAGCATGAGTTTTTTGACTAACACCTGCTCCCTCTCTTCCACTCTCTCCCTCTCGCTCTCTTTCTCTCTCTCCCACCTTCTCTCTGTCTCTCTCCTCCACCCTCTTGTCCTTTTAGATTTTACTGATGAATAAAGAGATCAACCCCAGTGAGCTGGACTTTCTGCTGAGGTATCCCGTCCAGCCCGGCGTTACATCACCCGTGGACTTCCTCTCTCATCACTCGTGGGGAGGAATCAAGGTGAGACATTGTAAAGGTCATTAGATGCACTTTGCATATTTAATGCGCTTGGGTGTCGTCCGCTTCTGCTTTCACTAACATGCATCTATAAAACATGCGTTGCCTTTTTAATGGATTATTTTCAGCCTAACAGAAGAGTTTACATCACACTTACATCATCCAAATCATAGTTTGCACTAGAAGAAAGCCTTAATTGCACATGCATAATGTTTGTGAAAAAAAAAACAAAAAAAAAAACGCAGTCCCTTTGCACATAGCATTTTTCGTTTTAGATGCTAAGATGTGTATAACGCACTGAGTCTGTCTAGCGTTAGTGCGCACATCCCCGAGGATGACACTTAGTTTACTCACTTGTCAGATCTGTTCAGCAATGAGCTAAACCTTAATGGCAAGTGTATCCCCAAAGCTTTCAAAGCATGTTAATATTTGAAACAGAACCCTTAAAATCAAGATAATTCAGTTTTGAAGTTATTCTAAGATCAGACTTTTTTAGTTGTTACTGCCTCCACTTGCTTCACTGCCCAGCGCAAAGGCAGATGGGTTCATTATGCTTTTTGGTTCAGGTACAGAAAAACAGACGTGTTTGTCAGTGACGTGTCTTGGGGAGGGTTTAGGGTGGCAGCAGCTCCCTCAGATTAGCTGACT
>JAILXH010040098.1:5259-16720 GCA_023558415.1 Piaractus mesopotamicus
ATCCTGACCAATGAAGAACAGGGTAAAAGGGGGCTAACAAAGTATGCAGAAAACAGATAGACTACAGTGTGTAATTGTAGAACTACAAAGTACACCTATATAGTATATGGAGCTAATAAAATGGACAATGAGCATAGAAACAAGAAGGTGATCATAATGTTATGCCTAATCGTTGTATATGTGTGTGCAACAGAGGAGTCTGACCGAATTTTTGCAAGAGAAATGAAACAAAGGATCAAAAGTGACATGAAAAAAGAGAGTGAAAAAAAGAGACAAAAACTTGCAACTCATTCTCAACAAGTCATTTGTGTCTATGGAAAATGCTGTGAAGGAACATCTATATAGTAAGTGGAGCTGATAAAATGGACAATCAGTGCTGGACAGTAACAAAGTAAATGTAATTCTTTACTGTACTTAAGTATTTTTTTGTGTATCTGTACTTTACTGAAGTATTTCCATTTTGGGTGATTTTTTATTTTCACTCCACTACATTTCAAAGTCAAATATCTTACTTTTTACTCCACTAAATTATGCAAAATCTGTAGTTCCTTTTGGCTTATTTGTGTATATAAACGTAATGTCAAAATGAAAGAAGCATGAAGCAAGCACACCAATCAGGGTACAGCGTGCACTTTGTTTTCGAGCTTGTTTTGACCTGTTGGACATATCTACCCAGTGCAAGCATAAGGTTCAAGGTCAGTGCAGCAGCATAAAATTTTGGGAGTGCCTATGCCTAAATAAATGATGGAATTAACCTACCTTTGTGTAAATAGACTATGATATAGAAATATGTACACATATGCAGTTGTGACTGGCATGTGTCCTTTTTCTGAATTTATACAAACACTATTTCGTTTTATAGTAAATATATTTTTGCTAGTTTATGTTTATGAACACAGACCTACAGATGCAATATAGTAAAGGAAAACACATTTGTGAACCTATGTTTAAAGCAAATTTTTATTAAACCTAAACTTGTAACTAAGTTGCAAATAACTCTTAAAACGAAACTTTGCTTGTTTGCAAAAAGTTATTTCATAACCACTTGGTTCTACCTAATGGAAAATGTTTGCCTTCAGTGTTTTGTGCTTATGATAATTTTAATAGACATCAGTGACAGACTCATTAAAGACATTTAATTAAAATATTGGTGTTGAGTTTAATGAGTTAATGAAGCAAGAGTCTTGTAACAAAAATGCTAAGAGCACATTAGAGTCATAATTAATCTTTTACTACTTTTGCTTTCGATACTTAAGTACATTTGAAGGCAGATACTTTTGTTATTTTACTCCAGTGGAGGTCTAAAGGGAGGACTTCCACTTTTACTGGAGTAATGTTATACCTTGGGTATCTCTACTTTAACTCAAGTATGATGATTTGTGTACTTCGTCCACCACTATGGACAATGAGTGTAGAAACAAGGAGGTGGTCATGTTATGCCTGATCGGTATATATATATATATATGCGCTATATATATAAGCTTTTTTGGAGAACAATGATTGACATATTAAACCTAAATACTTTTCTGCATGGCTATCTTTGTGTCCACACCAAACTCACCTCTGGTGTTTGTTGCTAAAATACTCTATTTTAGTCTCATCTGACCATAGAACATGGTCCCACTGAAAGTTCCAATAATGTTTGGCAAACTGTAGGACCTTCAGTTTGTTGGTCCTTGACACTAGAGGCTTTCTTCTGACAATCACATCAAACAGCTTATGGTTATATAGGTGGTGTTCGATTGCAGTTTGAGTGAGATTGTGACCCCAAGACCTAACTAATTTCTGCAATTCCACATCTGTGATCCTTAAAGATTCTTTGTCCACTTAAACCATCCTTATCCCTGTGCGTGGGGATGTGTGTTAAAACTTGAATGCATTTATTTATTTACAGATCACTACCCCTGGCTTTCCTGTGGTGGTGAAGATGGGCCATGCTCACTCTGGCATGGGAAAGGTAATATCAGAGCATTAATTTCCCTTTTAAGATTGTGAGAATAGACTTACAAGGCAACTAAATTATCGATTCCAGTTTAAATGGAAAACTACAGAGAAACATGTTTGTCTGGGCTTTAAAAATGTGATGTTTTCTTTACAGGTGAAAGTGGACAATCAGTATGATTTCCAGGACATTGCCAGTGTTGTTGCCTTAACTAAGACTTATGCCACTTCTGAGCCTTTCATTGATGCCAAATATGATGTCCGTATCCAGAAGATTGGGGACAATTACAAAGCCTACATGTAAGTGAAAATGTTGTTTTTTTCATAAGCCAAAGTTTTTATAATTTGTAACATTTTTTTTTTTGTCTGACTATGAGATGTATATATAGCAGACTATTTTAATACTGGCAGGAAATATTTTGGCTTGCAATTTCTAAAGTATCTGAAAACAGATACTTCCATAAACTGTATTTAGTCATCTCTGAATCTCCTGACCAGCATCAATTAAATTTGTAAGAAAACATACATTTTTGGAGTTGGTTGCCCATGATCTAGCTGGCAGCTGACCTGCTGTTTGGTTGATCAGGAGGACATCTATTTCTGGAAACTGGAAGACCAACACAGGCTCAGCCATGCTGGAACAGGTAGCCATGTCTGACAGGTGAGTTCTCTGCTGAGATGTCCACTTTTTAAAATGCACATTGCGTTTCTTTAAAGCTGTAGTATACTGCTCTGTCTTTTCATGGTGCGCAGTTTGATGGTAAAAGAAGCATATATATTGCATGTGATTCCTATAGGTATCGTAAGTGGGTGGACTGGTGCTCTGATGTTTTTGGGGGTCTGGATATATGTGCTGTTGAGGCATTACATGGCAAAGATGGGCGAGATTACATAATTGAGGTAAGGGCTCACATGCAAGAAAACTCAATTCAAGAGAGATGTAGTTTCTGTTGTACTAGTAACAACCAGAGTTGGGATGTAATAGAATACAAGTATTCAGAATACATATTCAGAATAAAAAAAATTAAGTATTTGTATTCAGTCCATGTTACATTTTGTAAAAGAGGTATTCAGAATACAGGTACTTTTTACATTTGTAGGAGAATATTTTTAGAATTCTTACCCATAAACTTTAAAAAATGTATACAGTCTTTCAAAGAAACAACATCACTGCTTGTTAAGTAACTATTTTAAAATCAGCACACAGCATGTAAAGGAAAAAGAAGAACTGAAAAATAAGTTCTCTGAAGAAAAACTCAAAAATGGCTTCTTTACAAACGATGAAGAACCTGCAAAAACCTGAGTAAACAGATAAATCAATGTGATGAATCAGTTATTCTGAGTTTTAGTAAACTCCTTTGAGGGAAGACTGGACTGAACAGTCTCCACAGTAGTGCACATGTTCATGTGTGTAGAGCTTAGCTTTGGTGTTGTACTGGACTTATACAATGCAGTAGTGGAGTGAAGAATAATGTCAAATAGTCAAATAATGTTGAGAATTTTGTAGGCATTTTGGTAATTTGAATAATTTTTTCATGAAACATATTAACAGAAGAATTACATGAACAAAACTGCCGTCCAGTAACTATGAGGAACAGTGTGAATTAAATAAAAGTTACAGCAGTTTTTCCCATTGACTTTTTCAGTATTTATTCTAAATGCATTCCAAATGTATTTTGACATTACTGTTATATGTATTGTAATGAAATATGTTACTGAATACATTTAGGACAGTGTATTCAGCCATCACTACTTTAAGTATTTTGCACAACTCTGCTAACAACTGTACAATTTCTGTGTGTGGGCTGTTAGGTGGTGGGATGTTCAATGCCTCTGATTGGGGATCAGCAGGAAGAAGATCGGGCTCTGATAGCTGACCTGGTTGTGTCCAAAATGAACCAGACTGTCCCACACACTTTAGCTCCTTCTC
Organism: Piaractus mesopotamicus; assembly: GCA_023558415.1. Classification (NCBI taxonomy): domain Eukaryota; kingdom Metazoa; phylum Chordata; class Actinopteri; order Characiformes; family Serrasalmidae; genus Piaractus; species Piaractus mesopotamicus. The sequence goes on from JAILXH010040098.1 coordinate 9,131, forward strand.
CAGTCCGCTCTCAGGTTAACACACAGTCATACACCTTCCTCCACGACCTGGTAAGTACACCTCCTTGTTTCTTTGTACATTTAATCAGCTCCACTTACCATATATGTGCACTTCGTAGTTCTACAATTACAGACTGTAGTCTGTGTTTCTCTGCATACTTGGTTAGCTCCCTTTATAACTGTTCTTCAATGGTCAGGACCCCCACAGGACCACCAAGGAGCAGGTATTTTTAGGTGGCTGATCACTGATAGTGGAGGTGTGTTAGTGTGTGCTGCCCTGATACGAGTGGGTCAGACAGAGTAGTGTTCCAGGAGTTTTTAAGCACTGTGTACTATTACTGTCCACTCCATTAGACATTCCTACCTTGTTGGTCCACCTTGTAGATATAAAGTCAATCAAATGATAACTAATCTGTTGCTGCATAAAAACTGCAGCAGTACTGCTGTGTTTGATGTGCTCATACTAGTGCAACACACACTAATGCCATCAACATGTCATTGTTACTGCAGGGCTGAGAATCATCCACCATCCAAAAAATACTTACTCTGTGGTGGCATTGTGTGGGTCCTGACCACTGAAGAACAGGGTGAAAAAGGACTAACAAAGTATGCAGAGAAACAGATGGACTTCGGTCTGTGATTGTAGAACTACAAAGTGCATCTATAGAGCTGCTAAAATTGACAGTGATTGTAGATACAAGGAGGTGTACTTAATGATGTGGCTGGTTGGTGTATTCTAAGCCTGGTAGATGTGCTTCTGAACTTCTAATATGACACACATTAAACATATTTACACTCACTGAGAGGCACACTAACACAACAATGTTACAATCAACACATTTGAGCAAAGCCAGTGTCTTCAGAAATCTACATACAGTAAATAACAGAATTAAAATTAAAGCAAAAACAGTAGCAATAGCTTCCAAAATATGTTGTAATAATTATATGAATTCTCTTTAATCTTAATCTTGTTGAGTAATACGTCTCTGTATTAGAAACGTATTACTCAACAAGATTAATCAACTGTATAAATCAAATATAAACCACTGTGTATAAATCACTCAAAAAAGTTTTGAAAAGCCAGAAGATAACACACAGGTAGGAAGGTAAGTGCAACAACTGGGAAAGATATGTCCATATATACACTGTTAAAAATAAAGGGACTGTGCAGGTACATTTTTCATTCATCAAGGTACAAAATTGTGTACCTTAAGTAAGTCTTTCCCTGTGGAAAGGCATGTATTGGTACCTTTTCATAACCTAATGTTTTAAAACAGGACAGTAAAATAAAAAGCCTGGAGATGAGACGGGATGTGTAGAGTCAGTGCAACCTAGAAAATATAATTTTAATGGATTATGGTACAATTATGTTCCCTGACTAAAGGTACTGAGATGTATCCTTGAGGGTCCCACCCCAGTGACAAGAGAGGTGCTGCCCCAGTGACAGTTTCGTATCTTTTTTCTGAGAGTGCATGGCACTAGGAACTAATGAGATCAGATGGAAAGAAAAAGATTTTGCTTAAGTCTCTTGCTGCTCAAATGTTTCTCCTGAGCAAAAGTAACCTTACACGTGTCTACTCTTGAGTTTTAGTAGAGAACTCAATAAAGTTATAGTTTATGCTCAGATTTGCCATGACTTTTTTGTGTAATGCTGTTTCTCCTAAGGGATTTTAGGAGAATCACTATTAAGTCTACTGAGACATTGAAGAGCAACAAGCTCTTTGTACTATAGCATATACTGTAGTAAACTAAAATTTTTACTGAAATGTTCTCCACCCCAGATTATTTTTTTACAGTACATTTTTACACTGATGATGCAAGTATGCCTCTCCCACATGAACAGAATAATCTCTCCTGTGAATGAGTCTCTGGTATCCATCTCCATGGTTCTGCATTTGAATCTGCGTTACTTGCGGTAATTCAACTGCTTGCATCACTTAGTCATATTGTAATTTCCTTACTCACAAATCCCTCCATTGTAATGAGGAAATTTAGTCACCTGAATTTAATGCCCCCATGAGACCCTCATGAGACTTAGCATTTAGTCTGTATTTTCAGTGAATGTTTGCTGTATGTTGCTGTTATTCCAGCATCTTTTTGTTACCTCTCACCCTTGGTCTGTTAGGCTTCAGCGCAGAAAGTTGTTTCACCTCAACCTGTCACTCAACCCAGAGTTCCGCAAGCTCAACAGCGTCTTCCTCCACAAGGTAGGAAATTGCAACTATGTTTTGGAATGTTGAACTTTTTATGCGAGCTCTAATATTCCCTTTCCTGATGTTATCTAATTTTCTCAGGTGGGCCACAGCAAGCACCTATGGGAACTTCCTCTGCCCACCAAGGGCCCGTTCCCCAGCAGCGACCCTCTCCCCAGGGACAGCCTCCCCCCCAGACACAGACCATGACCAATCCTATTGCGCAGAATCCTCCAGCTCAGCAGGCCAAACAGCCCAGCCCTGCCCAGCATCGGCCACTGGGCCAGGTGGTCTCAGGCCAGCAAAGGCCTCCTACATCCCAGGGTTCTCCTCAGCGTGGCCCTGGTGGGTCTCTTCAAAGTCAGAAACCTCAACAAGCACCCATTCAACAGCAACAGCGGCCTCAGCCTGGGGGGCAGGGGGCAAAACCTGCAAGTGGTCAGCCCCAGCAAAGGCCTCCACAACCACGGCAGGCTCAGCCAGTCAGGCAGCCCACCCAGGGAGGCCCTCAGCAAGGCCAGCAGCAGAGAGGTCCTCAGCAACAGCAGCAGGAGCATGGTGGTCCCAAACCTCCCACCACCCAGCAGCCACGACCCTTCGGACAGGGACAGGGGGGACCAGGGGGTGTGCGACCACCACTGCAGCAGAAGCCCCAGCCACCACAGAAACCTAGCCCTGACCACCCAGCCTTGAGTGGATCCCCACAGCTCAAGTAAGAATGACTTTCTACAGCTCTGTCATACTGTGCTAAAGTAAATTGTTGAATGCATGAATGTCATCTAATGATGAAAATTAACACCATCAACTCACCACCACTTTTGCTGCAGACATATATTCAAAATATATGTGAAAGTATGCATAGTAGTATGTGCAATAGGAACGCAATGATACTTTGCATGATAAAAACACTTTATACATGCACCACATTTATTCTAGAAACAGCATTTTTCTCAATGACTACTGTACAATTTATTTACTCTCTATTTTTACAATAAGCATCATTTGTCCAGCATTATTCCTCTGTTAAGTTCAGAGAATTTTTGATTGGTAATGGATACACAGAATACTGCAGTAATCAACTGAAATGTATTTGCTGCTGGGCTCTTGACTGAGGAATAGTGGCACAGAATGATGGCATGCAAGACAGTGCATGCTCTTACATCTGAATATATCATTCCCTTGCTCTCAAGTAGTGACTCTCAAAATCACTGGCAAAACACCATGAATGGGAATGACTTCATCCTCTCTTTTTCTCTCTGCCACACCTCTATACAGCCCTCTCCATGTGTTTACTGCATGACTTTAATAGCCTCTTCTTCTCCTCTATTGCCATTCTTTCTCTCTCTGTAGCAAATCCCAGTCTCTTACCAATACCTTCAACATTCCAGAAACGCAAGTGGCCCCACGCCCAAGTCTTAGTCAGGACGAAGAGAAAGCTGAGACCATCCGCAACCTGCGAAAATCCTTTGCCAGCCTCTTCACAGTGGAATAGACACACGTGCAAACACAAACATAAACGCCATCTTAACATCACCATTCTAAGAAGACAGGCTGAGAAACAGGAAGACAATTAGACAGACATATTTAGATTGATACAGTCAAACAGATACCCCTTGCATACACACAAATACTTGAGGACTTAAGACACAGCTTACACAAAGGACCAGTGACATGATTTATTGTTATGTATATCCTGTGCATGTCCTATCATTGCATCTATTGTAACATTTTAACATAACACTCACTGCCTACACAAATTAATGATCACAAGATCACAGTAAAGGGAAATATTGCATCTGGCTTCAACAGTACTGCTGGCCAATGCACTGCACCTGTGTCTCAAGAATATTCCCAGTTCTTCTGGCTACTCACACACATACATTTGTAATCTCTATCCACATAATTGTTAATGTCTGTGACTATTCAGATAGTGTTCAAATGTTTTAAAGGTAACTTTTCCTGCCAGATCATATTTTTGGCAAATGTAAGACCTGAACTAGCGAGAAATTTTTGCTGGACATGTCAACATTGGAAAGCCACTTCTTAATGCAGTAATGGCATCATCTCGCTTGATTTATATTTTAACATCACATGTTTATGTGACCAAAAGATACATTGGCGTACTTGCTTGAACACAGTTTGGATTCTCTGGTGAACCACTGTGGTAATGTTAGAGTAAATATTTAATCTGTATGGACAGGCTTTTGTCAAGTGTCAAACCAAGCCACTAGCTATGTCTTTGAAACTGCATGTCAATCAAGGAAGAAGTAGTCACATAAAGCAGTCCTGATTGTGCTTTTGTAATTTTGTGCCATTTTGCATAGATAAAGTAGCTATAGTCGAGAGTGTTCATTTTTGTGACCAAGCTGTAGCTGCCTCCCTCTTTTCCCTTTTCCTGAAATATAAATATGAATAATACACCACTTTGAGCCCTAAATGTGATTAACATGCCTTAGAAAGACAAAAACAGCTTTCAGTTTTGTTCAAGTGCATACATCTCAGGGATGTCCTGGAGAGTGACACAATAATAAAGTGTCTATGATCCGGTCTTCCAAACCAATAGTTCAAAACTCACTGATTGACAGTCATAAAGGAGTGAAGAGGCATGAACATAGTTACTTGCTTATGCTGTACAATATTGATATTCTGTCTGTGATTTCTTGCAACTGTGTTTGCACATGAGCACTGTAATACTTGAGAAAACATGATATGGATCAAAGCTCAGGATGGTTAAAGAATGGAGTTAACTTCTATCCATAGTATGTGTCAGAGTCACACTGAACACAATTTATGCCAGCTGTTCTGAGTACCTGAGCCTAAATTCTGAGATTAGGTACAGTCCACGTGCTTGTCTTTCTAATGGAATCCACAGTAGGGCTACACTCCAAAGAATGCAACAGCCAAGGATGCCATTAGTGCAACGAATGTCCTTGCCAATCAAAACCATATACTACAAAAGAGATTTATGTCATATGTTAGCTAATAGACAGAACAGCTTTTGGTAAGTCCCAGGTTTCCCTAAGGTCTATCTAGAATCTTTAATATAGTTTCTCCAGGTTTCTGATAGTTCAGATGGATCCTATAACTCAGGGGTGGTCCTGGAGGTCAGTGTCCATCACAGTTTGGTGTTTGCTTTTAAAAACCCACCTAACCTGCCAATTAGAGTTGAATAAGATATGCTTGAGTTGGAAAATCACCAAACTGTGCATGACAACAGCCCTCCAGGTTGAGTTTGCCACCTCTGCCTGAACTGAATTCATAGGTTGGTAGGGCACTGCCATGTCTTCCATAGGTGAGAACATTCCAAAACTGTGGTGTTTAGGGCAATATAATAGATGAGGCCGCAAAGATAGCCCTGGCCCACTCCCTGGTCCCCTCTCCAACTTCCTGCACCAGCCTGTTGTGTATCTGTAGTGATCCCTTGTGCCAATGGTGCATTAGTGTAAATGTTGTACCGTAATTTGTCAAAACCAAATAGAAGTGTTGTACAGACTGTAACTTAACAAATAATGCAAATGCAGTTTTTTTCCTAGTTAGCTGTAAATATTTTGTGTTTGTCAAGTTCCTCTAGAAGTCTGGTTGATGATTTTATTTAGGTTTGCGAGGCTTTTGTTTCATATATGCCTTGCTTTTTTGTGAAAGCAATTTGTTTTAAATGATTTGCATCACTCACTTATTTTGGAGTTCTGTTGCAAACAATATTAGTCATGTCATTAATATAAAAATGAAATGAAGTGATTCTCTTAGCTGACATTGATGCAGTCTGGTCCAATTGCACTGATGTATCTCAGGCAAATATTTAATGATGGTTGATGTTCTTCAAACAAGAGCATGTGAGCATGCAATTATGGCTTCGATGGGCATTTAATTATGCACTGTATTAGTCAGGAATTATGTGATTAGAGGAAATTGATGAGCCTTTGATTCTTTTTCATTTATATAAATTGGCCCTCAACTTAGGCTTGTGCTTCAAATTTCTCATACAGTGCATATTAAAGTATGGTATTGTCTGTTTTTAAAGTATATTTATTTAACAATTTGGGATGGTTTTATGCTGTGTTGACTGTAGGACTTTCTGTGAAATGTATTATCTATTGATGCCTGCCAGTTGTACAAAACAAGTAAAGAATATATAAAGCAGTCTAATATACAGATGAAGAGATATTATTGAATGTAATTAATATTGCGAATATTATGTTGTTACTGTAGCTTAATAACTGTGTGAAATGACTATGCTGACAAAATGTGCACATATTCAATAAAGCATATAAGTCTGAAGATATGTCTGATTTCCCCTTTAGGTCTTTGCCAAAAGAACACTTATTTGAGGGATTTAAAGTGCAATCTACAAGCATTTGGAGGATATTCATCAGATCCAACGCAAAGAAGTCTGTTCAAACAATTGTTAAAAATACTTGATATAAACATACAGTTTAATTTTGTAAAAAGCCTAGTAAGGCTTTTAAGTTAGTTATATGACATAGCTTTGCAGAGTTTATTGTTATTATTTTTATATTGTTTGAACATTGCTGTATTTTAACATACTGTATTTTGTGGCTGTTTTATAAAAGTAAAAATCCACTGTAGCCCAGATGTTTCTACTCTTCTTTGTGTTGGGCTTTAGCACTCTGACATGCTGCCTTGAGGACTTATTTTTTAATATTACTTTTACATTAAAACAATGACTAAAACACTCCTTCATCTTACATTTTCTGGGTGAATGCTCTGAAATCCATAACATTAGCTGCAGAAGCAGTCTCGTCTGTCTGTGTATGTGTTGGTTGCATTTTTGTGTTCACACTCCTTCCTGCGATGTCAGTAGTGCCATTAGCCATTATGTTATTAACTTGTTGACTTCAACAGCCTGTAACTAATCAGTGTTGTATTTTGACTAGTTAGAATTATACTTTAACAAATAAAAACTGACTTGTTTCACTAGTGGCATTTTAGGTTAAAACAGCTTTCCGTTTGCAGTGCAGTGGAGATGTGCTGCTAGATTTCTTGAATGTAAAAACTACAGTATAGAGCTGCATTTGGCATTAACCTACAGAAGAAGATTCATTAATTGCACTGCCAGTCAACTGTAATTGCTCCAACATGGTAATTTTTACAGGAGAAAGAAAAAAACGTACTTTACTTATAAGTCAATGGAACCAGCCTTTTTTCCAACCATTTCTTTTGGTCCATTTATAATTAAATTTACACACAATGTAAAGGCCAACAAGCTCTTTCAAATTATGTCAAAATGTGTTTATATCTTTCTGCTTTATTTAATTAAGTTAACTAAAGCACACCCTGAAATGTCTATTGATATGCCACTGTTGCTGGCAGCCAAATTATATAGCTATTTATATATGTATATATATATATATATATATATATATGTGTGTGTGTGTGTG
>JAILXH010040136.1:0-14423 GCA_023558415.1 Piaractus mesopotamicus
ATATATATATATATGTGTGTGTGTGTGTGTGTGTGTGGGTGTGTGTGTGTGTGTATTATTCTCTTTATAAATACATAAATTCTGTCCTTATTAGAGCAGGCTAAGCAGTTCAACAGAAAGCTAAGAGGCTAACGCTACTATAGTAAAAGACAGACTTCAAGTTCAGGCCTTTAAGGAAGGAGTTACTTAAGCTGAGACATGCAAAGCAAAGAATGTTACTTACATGCATTATAGGAGCTTAAAGTGTCTGTATTTAAACTAAAGCTGATATTAAAATCTTATATAGCTTAGAATTAACCCTGCTAGCTTCATGCTAACATACCATGGTAAATATATAAGGAGCATTATCATAGTGCTGGTTTAAAAAGCATTAGACACTGTTCAGAGTAAAGCCTTTCTCTGCCGCAGGTTCAGATTTCTATTGATGACAAACATAGTTATTCAAACATCCCAACAGTAAATATAATCTATATTTTTATGTTTTCACACATTTCTATCATGGTAGGCTGTTAGAAGCATTTAATATATGTCTGTTTACGCTTTGCGGGAAGTTTTGTCCAGAGGACACTCAAAGCATCATGAAGCGCAAGAATAAGGTGGATTATTAAGTATTCTATTGTGCCTTAATCATAACTGCTTTTTAGGTAAGATTTTGCGAACTTCATGATTTTATAGGCCAAACTCAGTCGTAATTCAAAAGCAGAAGTAACCTTACACAATCAAAGGGTGAACTCTACCACCACTCTGTCTAAAACATCCCATTTCATTGACAACAACAAATTTCTGTACAAATAATCTGAAACTTGAAGAGCCCAAGAATAGATTTCTTCAATTATTTCAATTTTTTAGCCATTTGCACATATTCATGACAATCCTTTTAACTATGACTGTGTTTATGTCTGTAGTGCATTGTCCAAAGTATTTGAGTCCCCTCAGGCCTTGAGGTGTGAAGGCCCCCAAGGCCCCTGGCTGTCAGAGGCTCCTGGGCACTGGACCATCTGACCCAGTCAGTAATGGATCCGTGGCTGTGGACTGTTTTCTTTGAAATGTTTACAGTACTATGGTGGTCCACTGAAGGAAAGAACTATGGGCAAGATAAAGGGGGTCATTTAAATGTAACAACATTTAGTAGACCATATATTTTGTCTGACACTTTCTTTCACACAAGGAGATACACATCTTTTTAAACATGTTCACATAATATCCTGACATATCAATAGAAATAGGAAGATCCTAACAATATGCAGCAGATGTGGCAACTTCCATTTGCCTGATTTGGACAGATCTCAACAATGTGAATTTAACATAAACACCGCTTTGGGCTACATTCTTGATACACTGCTTAAAAAATGCTAATGTGGCAAACTTACTGTGGCTGCCCAGAGTGTAGTGGTCTATCTTAGCTTGTAATATTGTCAGGACATGTGATTTCCAGCCAATTGACTCCAAATACCCATATCACATAGAGTTGATCTGACTGGTGATTGTATGTAGGCTATGCTGCATACAGGTGTAACTTTACATATGTGCATATGCTGCATGTCTGTAATGTGTGCGTCAGTGTTACAATACACATATTAGTATTTTATTGTCAGACTTTATGCGCTGTGAATGGAATACAGTTAGATTTTATGCAAAAAATATTTGTTATATCAGACATGCAGTACTGTAAAGAAGTCAGAGGCCACCCTTATTTTTTAATTTCTAGTCAAAACCGCATTAAGTACAAGTTGTTCATTTTTCAGAGTCAGAAAAAAAATAGAAAATAGATACTTAACAGACAATAACACGGAAGCCTCAAACTAAATATAACGTCAAATGTTTCAGGACTTAGTGTGTCCACCCTTTGCCTTTATTACAGTTTTCCCAAAGAAAAACTTTGAGTGGTAGAGTTTTAACTTGCATTTGTGGAAGCAGCAATGAACTGTGTTTACATACAGTGTTTTTTACAAGTGTTGCTGAGCTCATGCAGTGATTTCCACTGCAGAATCATGTCTGTTTTTAATGCAGTGCCATCTGAGGGCCCAAAAATTATGGCTACCCAAATATTGGTTTTCAGTCTCGTCCAATGCATACAGTGATTTCTCTGGATTCTCTGAATCTTTTAATGGTATCATGTACCGTAGATGATGAAATCCCCAAGTTATTTGCTATTTTATGTTGATTGTTTTTCTTGAATTGTTGCACTATTTGATCGTGCAGTCTTTCACAGAGTGGTGAACCCCTCCTCATCTTTACTTCTGAAAGACTCAGCCTCTCTGGGCTGCGTTTTTATACCCAATGTTATCATGTTACTGACCTGTTGCCAATTAACCACCAGATGTTTTTTAAGCATTACACAACTTTACCAGCCTTTTGTTGCCCCCGTCCCCAGTTTTTGATACATGTTGCCAGTATCAAAGTCAAATTGGGTATATATTTTTCAACAGCAATACAATTTCTCAGTTTCAGCATTTTAATATGTTGTCTGTGTACTATTTTCAATTAAACACAGGATTTAAATGGTTTGTGCATCAGTGCATTCTGTATTTATTTACATTTTGCAAGGCATCCCAACTGTTTTTGGAAACGTGGTATGGGACAGATACATTTATTTTTGGCACAGTTTGACCTCATGTCTGACAAACCATTTGAGAGGCAGAAAAACCAAACATTTTCTGCATATTACGTCAGTATGAAGCAATCAGAGGTGTAAAGAGTAGCCTAAACTCATTCTTCTGTACAAGTATCACTTCGGTGAACTAATGACTCAACTGAAAGTAAAAGTACCTCTCCAGCATCAGGTCAACTTGAGTACTGAGTAATTTATAGATCTGCAGTGGAATCATCATCAGCATAGAAGTTAAAACTGTTCTTCTGTTTTTGGTGCATTGATCCAAAATGAAATATTAAATTCTCAGCACAGATGTTGTGACCAGTGTAACAATGAACTAAGATGAACAATGAACTTTTTTTTTTTTTTTTTTTTGGTCTCAAAAACACATTTAATGAAACTGGGGTCTTAAACTTCACTGTCACTTTCTTAGCAAAGCAGGACTTAGCGAAGTCCACTCATTTTTCACATACGTTTTGAAAAAAACAGCTGACATGGATTTTACAAAAAATCAAATAAAAAGGTTTATTGTTTAACTGTGCAAAACATAATGATAGCCTATGGAAAATACTCTCGAAACAGGAACTGGAATAGTAATGAAATGTTGGTGGCTAAAATGTAACTGCATGCAAGTAGGTTCCTTTCCTCTCAGGCATCATTTGAGTTGAACTGAAAGTATTATCACTGGTATTATGCAATACTTAAATTCTTCAAAATATTACAGTACTCAAAATTTTAACTAAGCAAACTACACAGCCTATTACCCACCTTTGAAAGCAGTTAATGCTACAGGGGCCATAATACAGTATCCAGGCATCTATCCAGAATCATTTACACTGCATGAATCTGCATGCATGTGGAGGGATCATATAGACATATGGAGAGCTGCGGTCTCTCCCAAGGCTCAAAGCATCAGTGATAGTGATACATGTATCTAATTACAGCGCATCTAATTACGTGCTCGTCACTTCACTAAATTTCATGTAGTAAGTCATCCGTGTAGCTCGGATTATTTTCCCCTTTTGTTGAGCAGACTGAGAGAGAACTATGTTAGCATCATTCAACATTTTATCAATAAAGCATCACAAGCAGAGCTCTGTAGCTCTCAGTACTATAGCTGTAATCTTTAATTCAGCCACAGTGACAAACCAAAGAGTGAGCCAAATATTCTCCCAGGCCCAAACCGTATGACTACCTATTCTCATGAATATTACATGTTCACTTGACACAAGGAAAGTAAATAAGTGGGTGTGGGTGTATAATGCTCTCCCCGTGTATGTAGGAGCAAAGTCAGTATGGTGGCTTGGGTATTATTACACTGTGCCCTACAGGCAGGTAATGTAATGTTCCCTGGTAGAGCAGGTCGTAGGAGTTTTTGACTAACGCTTTTCCTCCACAGGGTGTCAGATGACTTTCTTGTTATTGAGAAAATCTTATTGAGAGAGCGAAACACAATAAGGATTTTTTTTTAGCCACACAGAAATGTTTCTTAATCAGTCTCGAAAAAAAAAAACAAAAAAAAACAGGTTACCAGTTGAATCAGTTTAAAAGAAAGAAAACAAATTAAAGGGTCAACTTCCTGGACAGGAATTAAGTCCAGTCCTGGACAACACAGCATTTTGGTTAGAAAGAAAAAATGCAGTTTAGGACAAGGTTTAATCCCAGTCTGGAAAACAAATCAAAAGTGGCAGATTTACTAAAAGAGACATTAATTACCGACAGTTTACTGACACTCTGTGTCTGTGATGGTGGCTAACTTAGCAGCTTATCTACTAAGAAGATCCATGCAAATGAACACAGGTGCAACTTTATAATTAACATATAAGCAGCAAAGTATAACTGTGTGTTTGCCTGATGTGTTTTTTGTACGTAAGCCCGTTTTGGCCAGGTAGGAGAAAAAGACTGCGTCTCAAACCATGTCCTACAGTGCTGAATAGTATTTTAAAAAATGGTGCACCACCATCAGAAGTGCATTCATTAGCATAGTAAGTAAAGTACAGCTCTTTGAGAAAGTGGGTGATCCTTAATAATAAAATAAGGACATGCTCATTATGATGAATATTTTGAAAAAATAAGATATTTTTTTGATGCAATAAATAAAAATTGAGATGATAAGTAATTATTTTGACTCTTATTTGGTGGTTTGGGCCAGCGTTCTATGCTGAGTGCATTTAGAATTGGTGTGATATTGTAAAATCCCTGTTCAATTTCACTGAGAGCTTCCTGCTCAATTGGGGATTATATGTTTGTGACTTGTGGTGAGTGCGTCCTCTTAGGTCTATACAGTGCATCAAACCATGACTGTGACATTTCTGTAATGTAAACAAGAAATGAAAATGAAAAAAGTCATGATCAGTAGCTATAGTGAAGCCGAGATTACCAAAAGAGTTTGGGTAATGAAACGGTCCAATCAGTCTTTTGACAAAACGTCTTCTTGAGACACTTTGATGAGTACTAAAACAAATTGGACAGGGTTTTTTATTTCCTTATTCAAAGTAAGAATATGACATGGTGGACATTCACAAAATGTTTTATTATTGTTCCTTTTTAGTAAACTGTGACAGACGCTTTTTTAAACAAAACGGTGTTTGCAACAGCACGAAACATTAGTAAACTTGCCCCGTAGTGTCCTATGAAGTTATTGGTTAATCCACCAGAAGAACTATACTGCACTTTGGCATAGATTATACATGTTATTTGAACTGTTCAAGGGGGATGGAATCTTGTGTTCAGTTGGGTTGGCACTGGTCTACAGAGGTGTAGAAAAATTGATATGGTCAGTTGAGTCATTTTCATTATATTTCTCTCAAGTGGGTGAATTTGTTTGTAGTGTACAGCAAGAAAACGGTACAGGCCTGAATGCTTGACCCCTACAGTGGTGGGATGTGGCTGTGGGAGGCATTTTGCTGGCATGGTTTGTCCAGAGCAGTGGTTCCCAACTCTGGTCCTCGAGTACAGAATGCCCTGCACATTTTAGTGTTGCTCCCAATACATGATCCACCTAATCTGTTGATTATCAAGCATTTCTGAAGTTAAAGTGGATGTGTTACAGCAGGAATGCAGGGCAAGTGGAGTTTCAGGGCCAGGAACTTGAGGGGAGGGGTTGTGGCTAATTAATCAAAAGTTATCCTGACCGATCACCTTTATCCTGAGATGCCACATTCTATCCTAAAAGGAGTGGTCTTATCCAGAATGACAATCTAGATAAAAATGCCCGCTTCCACAGTGTATAAGTGGTCACTGAATACTCATCTGTTGCACAGTTTATCAGTGCCCATCCATCAGTAAAAAAAAAAAAGGCCAAAACTGACCAGATATAATTTGGGTGGTGGACCATTCTCAACACAGCAGCACCAAAATGCATGGCCAGCTGAACCGCAGGGCAAGTAGGCATTTGACCCACCATTCTTGAAAGTACTAGGGCAATGGCCCACCGCTTTTTGATTGACTTCAGATTGCTTACATAAAAAACTTCATTCACAAAATCTCTACTCACACAAAATGAGGCTCCTATCTCTTCAAATGGGGAGAAACCTAAAAACTCAAAACTGAAAGCCACATTAATGACTCAAAAAGATATTTAAAATCACTGGCAAAATCTGAAAAAAAAAATCAATAAATAGTTTGTAGTCTTTGGGTCAAATAATGCACAAAAAACACGTTTTTTCGAGCTTTTCTGGCCACTGCACTTATCTCCACAAAAGTGACGGTGGGATAGGGGACTTGCGGCTTTACCAGCAAATCTTTATTGAAGTGTGCGTGACTTTCCTTGTAAACAGATGCGTAGGTTTAGTCAGTTCAGTCAGTTTCAGTAGTACACATTTTTGTGTTTTTAAATTAAAACATTTTACCATTTAACTCACCACTTTCAAAAGTGTGGCACCACTTGTGCCAACATGGTGGTGGCATGGTAGTGTGTGGGGCTGGTTTTCTGATAGTGGTGGACAGCGCAAGATAACAATGCCCCCATCCACAGGGCACAAGTGGTCACTGAATCATTTGATGAGGGTGAAAATAATGTAAATATATATTCTGTGGCCTTTTCAGTAACCAGATCTCAACCCTACTGAACACCTATGGGATACTGAACACCATAATCAAATCACCAACTAAGGGAATATCTTTTGGAAGAATGGTAATTCATCCCTCCAGTATGGTTTCAGAGACTTCTAAAATCTATTCCGAGGTGCATTAAAGCAGTTCTGGTAGCACAGTGTATGTTGGTTCTTTGATTTCTTACCTGTCTGTATCGCCAACGTTTGTTAGCTAAAATGAAAACAAAGCTCATGACTGGTTCCTCCCTTTAAGCTGCGGTGAAGGTTACATCGGAAATGATAGTGGAACATCTCCAGTGCAATTAAAACTGTTCTGCTCACTGCCATTCACTCAGAATGCCTTCATGGAGCAATGAGCAGAATAAATAAATGGGTTGGGGACTTTGTTTTTTGTTGCCTCTCTTGAGCCGAGTGCAGTAGGCCATTAAACATGGCTTCAAATAAACAGCCTCTCTTTCAAGTTGACAATCGTCAGAAAAGTTCTCGAGGGCAAATGAAATTGAGCATGTAAAGAGTGGGCAGTGTTTCACGGCACTCCACTTGTTTGAGTGTTTTGCAGCAGTGAAGGAGGTTTAATCTTCAGTTAATGGTCTTCTTGAGTGATAGTGGGCTACAGCGAGAAACACACATTGGAGGCAGTCTTAAGTGTGTGGCAATACCCTCCAACATAAAGCACCGCAGAGGCTTCTGCTCTCGGTCGTTCTCAATTTGATGCCAATTGCTGCTACTGACTGCAAATGTAATCTCCAAACTCGCACACACAGATACGTACACAAAAGTCTGGAGGCAACTTGCCTTCACCCAAAATTAGAATTTTCTCACTATGATATAATTAAGTAAGAAAAAAATACCTGTAAAGGTGTTGTTTAAGGGCCCATCTCATGAAAACCCAAAACTTTCCTTGATTTTTTAAATAAAATAGTTTAATGCAGTATGTAAACATTGTTGGAGTTAAAAATGTAATATTCACTGCCCAGTCCATACAATCTGCATTTGTGAACTAAGCTGCGAAACAGCTTTGAATATGTTTTCATGATGTTACACAAATCGTCATTTACAACAAAACATTATGACCACTCACAGATTAAGTGAATAATGTTATTTATCTCATAACAACAGCACATGACAAGGTCTGTGATATATTAGACTTCAAGCAAACAATTGGTTCTTATGGTTTTCATGTTGGATCTTGGAGAAACGGTCTAGCATGAAGACCCGTCCACCGTCAAAAGCGCCTACAATGGGCACATGAGCACCAAAACTGGACCTTGGAGCAATGATCCAAGGTCTCCTTGTCCGAAAAGGGCCGTTTTCTTTTACATCCCCTTTTTTTAAGCACTGTGGACACATGCTTAAAAGTACATATCGCTGGAGCTTGAACGGGAAGTTGAGGGATACCAACTAGATATAGTTGGGCTCACCTCCACCCACAGTGTTGGCTCTGGAATCAGACTCCTTGATAGGTGTTCGTCCCTCTCCTACTCAGGAGTTGCACAGGGTGAGAGGCGCCGGGCAGGTGTTGGGATACTCACAAGTCCCTGGCTGGCTGCCTTGCAGTTGGAGTTTGTCCCGGTGGACGGGAGAGTCGCCTCAATGTGAATTAAAATTGCAGAGAGGAAAACTCTGACTGTTGTGTGTGCTAATGCACCAAACAACAGGTCTGAGTATTCGGCCTTTTTGGAGCGAGTGGGCGAGGTTCTGGACAGGGCCCCGCCTACAGACCATTGTCTTGCTGGGAAACTTCAATGCTCATGTTGGCAATGACTGGGAAACCTGGAGAGGTGTGATGGGGAAGAACGGCCTGCCTGATCTAAACTCGAATGGTGAATTGTTATTGGACTTCTGTGCTAGGCATGGATTGTCCATAACGAACACCAAGTTTGAACACAAGGATGTTCATAAGTGTACGTGGAACCAGAGCTCCTTGGGTCGAAGGTCAATGATTGACTTTGGTGTTATTTCATCTGAATTAGGACCATATGTTCTGGACACTCAGGTGAAGAGAGTCGCTGAGCTGTCAACCGATCACCATCTGGTGGTGAGTTGGATCAGATGGCAGGGAAGACTGATGGTCAGACGCAGTAGGCCCAAGTGAATAGTGAGGGTGAGCTGGGAACGACTGTCAGAGGCCCCTGTTCTGAATTATTTTAATTCCCACCTCCGGGAGAGCTTTTCCCATGTTCCAAAGGAGGTAGGGGACATGGAGTCTGAATGGACCCTGTTCAAAATCTCCACTGTGGAAGCGGCCAGGCATAGCTGTGGCCAAACGCTTGCTAGTGCCTGTCAGGGCAGTAACCCAAGAACCCCCTGGTAGACACCGGTGGTGAGGGAGGCCGTCAAGCTGAAGAAAGAGGCCTTTAGGGACTGGATGGCAGCAGCAATGGTGGCGGAAGCGAAATCCTGGGTGTGGGAGAAGTTTGGCAAGGCCATGGATAAAGACTTTCAATCGGCCTCAAGGAGGTTCTGGACAACCGTCAACACAGCCCAAGCTTCAAATGAGGATATTGTCGGTTGGTGGAAGGAGCACTTTGAGGAGCTCCTTAATCCGAGAGACATGCCTCCCTCACGGGAGTCAGGGCCAGAAGCTTCTGGCGTGTCAGGCTCTATTTCCCTAGTGGAGGTCACTGAGGTAGTTGGCAAGCTCCTCAGTAGCAAGGCACTGGGGGTGGATGAGATTCGTCCGGAAATGCTTAAGGCTCTGGATGTTGTGGGGCTGTCGTGGCTGACACACCTCTGCAATATTGCATGGACCTCGGGAACAGTACCTTTGGACTGGCAAACTGGGGTGGTGGTCCCTATTTTTAAGAAAGGGGACCGGAGGGTGTGTGCCAACTACCGGGGTATCACACTGCTCAGCCTCCCGGGGAAAGTTTATGCCAAGTTGCTGGAAAGGAGACTCCGACTGATAGTTGAACCTCAGATTGAGGAGGAACAATGCAGATTCCGTCCCAGCTGTGGAAGAATGGACCAGTTTTTCACCCTTTCATGGATTGTTGAGGGGCATGGGAGTTTGCCAACCCAGTCTACATGTGTTTTGTGGACTTGGAGAACGCTTACAACCATGTTCCCTGACATATCTTGTGGGAGGTCCTCCAGAAGTATGGGGTGCCGGGGCTACTACTCCGGGCCATTCAATCTCTGTATTCCCGGAGTAGGAGTTGTGTTTGTATGGTTTGTGTGGAGGAGTTTAAGTATCTCGGGGTCTTGTTCACGAGTGATGGGAAGAGGGATCATGAGATCGACTTCAGGCTGGGACAGGCGGCAGTAGTAATGCGGTCACTGTACCGGACTGTGGTGGTGAAGAGGGAGCTGAGCCATAAGGCAAAGCTCTCTGTTTACCGGTCAGTCTACATCCCGACCCTTACCTATGGTCATGAGCTGTGGGTAATGACCGAAAGAATGAGATTGTAAATACAAGCAGTGGAAATGTGCTTTCTTCGCAGGGTGGCGGGCTACACTCCACTTGATAGGGTGAGGAGCTTGGTCATCCGGGAGGAGCTCAGAGTAGAGCCGCTACTCCACCGCATTGAGAGGAGCCAGTTGAGGCGGTTCGGGCATCTGATCCGGATGCCCCCTGGACGCCTCCCAGTGGGGGTGTACCGGGCATGGCCTACTGGGACAAGACCCCGGTAGTCCCTTTCCATTAAGTGGGGTAAAGGGTGGCAGATAAAATGGCATAGCTGCATAACTGCAAGTTATACTGTTTTTCTAAAGCTTTGCAGATACCTGCATTGTTCAATGTTTCTGCTGAAGTCAAGGGTATGAATAGGGAGTTTTCCACCATTTACTACAGTAACAGCAACCATTTTCTGCAAGTGATGTTGGATGATTAGTTCTGGATCACAAATGCCATTCCAACTCACCCCAAAGCTATCGACTGGTGCTTTATCATCACAGACAGCAGCGCCTTTCCACTGCTCCACAGCCCAATGCTAGGAGTCTTTATACCCCGCTAGCTGATGCTTGGCATTGGGCATGGTGGACTTAGACTCATGTGTGGCTGCTCTGGAGAATCCGATTCTACTAGTAATGCTTTCTATGGACTTTATACTAGCTGTGTATGCTCAACTGGACACCTCTATCAGCAATGAGTGCACCTTAACATAGCTGAATTCACTAACAAGTAGGGGTGTCTGGATACATATGGTGTACTTAATAAACTGACAATTCAGGTACAGTACTGCTGCAAACATTTACACATACAAATCCACCATTCAAGCCGTAGTCAGGGCTGATGTTCCTGCTTGCTTGAGGTGCTTGAGTAATGAGGACTGTAGCTTGCATAAACCCTACTGTTGCTGCCATGGCCATTCAGGCATGTTTGAATATGTCAGTCTGAATTCCCGCTGAGGGACATGTCTGTGGGGAGGCCGTCCAAACAGCTTTGCAGTGATAGGGGGCTCAGAGCAGCTCGGGCTGCAGAGATGAGGGGACAGCCGAGCACCACATGAAGAGCATGCAGGGCTTTAATGCTGCTCAGCCCTCCATCCCTCCTGCTGCTGCTTTGATATCAGCTCTTGAGATGTTCCTCAGCATCCCATGCTGCTCAGAAACCTCTGGGAATCAACACAAGAGGCCTGCAGAGATTACCCTGACCCATTCTGTTCATATTTATCCTCAAAGTCCTCATCATCCAAATGCAAATGAGTCAGTTATACCCAAAATAAGTCTTTTCTGAGATATGCCAAGTCACTTCAACTGAATGACAAAAAAAAAAATTTTGTTGTTTTGTTGCAAATGAGCTGGCTAACACCTTATGTGTTGACCTCAATAGCACCACCAGTCTTATTGTTTTCATTGTATGACTTTTTTTTACTGAATAAGTTCATTGGATTATTTTGGTCTTTGACTTTGTAGGTTCATAATGTCCAACAGTGTCAAGCTAGAAACTTGATATATATTTAATACTTTTACATTCTTGCCTCCACCCCTCCTAGTTCAGCTTTGATATTACCTTGCATCCTATGGTGCTCAGAACCCTTTGGGCATCAACACAAATTCCTTACCATTCTTGCCATGTTGATAATTCTTTGATTTTTGTGCCCACAGTAAGTTGCATGGGCCAATAGAAAAAGTCCAAAATTACATATAATAAAATTGTATTACATCGACTTTAAAAGTTAAAAACAGTTTAAAAACCTTACTTTTCTTTTCTTTTTCTTGTAAAGTTACTATTTGGAGATGCCGGGTGCAACGATATGCAGACACCCCTTCTAATTAGTGACTTCAGCAACTCAGTGCTCATTGCTGACACAGATGTACAATTGTTCACACACAGTTTATATAATCTCCATAGAAAAGCATTACTAATAGAATGGGATGCTCTGGAGCAGCTAATAAAGTCACCTAGTCTCACAAGCCAGACAGAGTCCAGCTCTTTTCACTGCATAACATGGCCAAGAACTGCCTACCTTGTCAGGAAGAGGCCACGCGTAATGACCTATCACAGCCTGCTGTTTTGCCATGGCATGTATGGGGACATGACTGTGAAAATCCTACAGCTACGTGGATCATTTTCCCAATTTGACTCAAAGACTTTAGAATTTAGACTAAAATTCTTTAACTTTGTGACCCATTAACTTATTCATGTTTATTTTATTAAAACTAATGATTAAACATTCCAACCTGTGACTACTAAAACAATCATAACACTACTAAAATTTAATCAAATGTTGAGCATTACTCAAAAGCGCTAGCCACTGCATGACTAGCTAACACAGCTTTAAACAGCTGAATACACATCAAATCATAATATTTGTCATTAAAACACAAAAAAATGTACTTTTTTTCAGAAAATATGTTTTAGTAGTGACAATTCTTAATGTTTCACACTGATTTTCAGACTTTGGGACACATTTACTTCAAAACAGCTGCTCACCATGTGGCCACATCCTGCTCTAAAATGAAGGGGTGTGGCTAAAATAAAACTCCACCTATCAACTAATACTCATTATGTTTGAGTAGTGACATGAAAACGTGGGACAGTGGGACGTATATATATGCAAAAGGTATCAAATGCTGCGTTTCTATGTGGACACAGCATCTGAGGCTGAGACTAAAAATCACCATGCCCAATACCAAGCACCGACTAGAGTAGTGCAAAGCTCGCCAGCACTGAGCTGTAGAGCAGCGGACCTGCATTATCTGGGGCGATACCTTTGAGATGTGTTGGAGTGGAGTCTGTGATCCAGAACGAACCATCCGACATCAGTAGCTGACCTCACTAATTTTCCTCTAGCTGAATGCAAGTAAATCCTCACAGCAATGTTCCAACATTTAGTATAAAGAACAGAGTCTGTTACTGCAGCAAAGTGGGGTAAACTCTCTTTTAAATCCTGTGATTTCAGGAGAAACGCTGGATAAGCAGGTGTCCACAAACTTTTGGACACATAGTGTGCTTCTCTTTATTTCTCCTGCTGTTGCTTTAACATTAGCTCTTGAGGAGTTCCTCTCCATCTCATGATGCCAAGAAACCTCTGGGAATCAACACGAGAGCCCTGCAGCGATCATGCTCACCATGGTGGTAATTCAGTTTATTTTTAGGCTCAAAGTCTTCATCATCCAAGCATAAAAAAATCAATTATGCCTACAGTAAGTCAGTATATCAGTCTGAGGCTATTCAGTGCCTGTGACTGGGAGGATTCTGCTCTGACTTCTTTGTTTAAATATTGAAGCTAAGGGAAAATCAAAGAGAGAAAGAAGGTTAAACATTCATACGGCTACATTTTGATTCAGACCAGCGAGGTGGGTCGATGTCTATTTAAAGAGCCGCATCCCGCAGTCTCTTGATCTGCTGCAAGTCTGTTTTATTACAGAGGGTAAGCTAGCACGAGGTCGTGCCGTCCTTCTTCCAGTGCCTTGGGCCGGCCCAGAGACACAGCGAGAATTAACCTGTGCCTGAATCAGAGGGCTGACCTTTCACTACTGATCTCATACAAACATCTGCAACACGTTTCCCAGCGGCTTAGAGTCTTAAAAAAATAGATCTTCATAGGATCTTTACTAAAGACAATGGTTATTCTATGGCTCCCAAAGGTAAGTGGACATTTGTGCCATACTCAAAAATGTGTTAAGTTCGTGGTGATAGGGAACAAAATGTCAAATGTCAGAGTCATTTCTTTGCAGATTTCTGCAGGTTTGCCTCCAAAATGACTTCCGAGTTCACGATCCCATCAATGAACACAAGCTCAATGACACCATAATAAGAGAAACAGGCCCAGACTTTGACGTTTCCACTTTCCCCAACTTTACAGTAGCCTTAGTGCAGTCTGGTTGGAATTCTTCAACAGGCTCTCTCCACACAATGAGTCTATCTTCAATTTGATATTGTGCTGAAGTGTTTCTCTATGAAACAAATGTCATTTTGTTGAACAATCTATTAAGCAACCTAAAGAACTTCATTCTAGTTTACTAATGTTTAAATGCTTAAAGTGTCCAAATACATTTGGGCGGGCACTGTATATAGAACTGCGTATAGAACAAGTCAACTATTTGAATGCATAAATGTTTCTTTGCATGGTTAAACAGTTCTTCTCTGATGATGGAAATACGGCATTATACGTTTTTTAAAGAACCTTTTAAAATTGTTGTTGACTGGTGTAGAGTCTTAGCAGAAAAGTTGCAGAGTGGTGAGCGCAGAGCACCACAGGGAGACTTAAATCTTGTAAATTGCTATTGAGGAGTTAAGAGAGGTGCAGCAATGTTGTGTGCTCCATATTGTGTTGGGCTTTGGGGGGAAGGTGGGTCTGAAGTGTCTACCATGAGCGGACTGTGTA
>JAILXH010040160.1:0-10106 GCA_023558415.1 Piaractus mesopotamicus
GAAGGGTCACCTTGCTCACTTCGCTCTAGAGGGCTATTTTTCATCCACAAGTTAGGGTTGATCCTGTCATCTTTACAAATTATAGTCCCTTACAATGCGGCTAGCAGGCAGTGTATGAAAACCAGTCTTTCATAATTGGGTTTGTGGCGCAAACTGCTCTGTGTCTCTGGGAATGATGCTAATTTTATGCAGCGTGATGCCACACAGAAGAGCGCAACCTAGCTAATGCATTAATTAGTCACCTTATCCCAGGACTACACCTGTTCAGTGTTAATCAAGACTTATTTTAATTGCTCAACACCTAAGGGCCAGCAATGGAAGCATTATCTTTTGACAGCATCGTGCTACTTTGGAATTAATTCCCTAACTAATGGGAATGCAAATGCAGACTGCTTTATTCGAGCTGCGGCAGAGGGAGACAATGAGAGCGAAATTGTCTCTCGGTCCATACGTGAGAGCTTAGGCACTCATGGATAAAATGAGGCCATTAATAGGACTAAACTAAAAGGTTCTGGTAATGATTGCATGGGAGGAAGACAGGCTTCCGCCAGTGAGGAGCATATTTTAGGTCTAGTGTCTGCCTCCCTAGTCCTTAGCTGTGGTGCCATGACCCGACCACAAAGATGCTTTACGTTAGACTTCCTGTCTCGCCAGGCAGCTCCTGACCCGGACTGAAGGAGATACAATTGGGCGGCTGTTCCTCAGCAGGCCGCCTTCTGTGTAGTCGCCCAAGCTTGCTCGCCCTGCTTTCTCACACTTTTGACAATGGGCAGTGGTGTGACATTTTTGAACACTGCTTCGTATGTCTGAGGGTTATTTGGTGTTGTTTTGAGTTGCCCTTCTGCATTACGGTGGTAGCAGTTTTCTGAGTTTTCTTCATAGCTACAAGAGTAATGCAAACATGCAATGCTAAAGGTCCAGTTACACTTGCGTTTGCCAGCGACTTTTTTCGTGAGCAAAATTGCATTTATTTTAATCAAATTTAGTGTGACGAGCAATTTTGCATCACAGATTCCTGGGGCAGACTTTGCATCTTCTGCCAACAGCAATACTGCTTGGGCTGTGTTGACCTCTGAAGAGGCTCTTCATATTACTGAGCTTTAAAAATGAAGGAAATAGTAACTTAAACAGAGTCCAAGCACAAACTGTTTACCATTTTTCTCTCCTGGCTATAAATAAATGTATGAAAGAGAGACTGTGTATTATAATCTTTACTTTTGTGGTTTTACTGTTTGTTTTAGATGAATTAGCAAGCTTTCTAACCGCTGCAGCATACAAGTCATCCCACTGCTGCCGACCATGCCAGTTATCTACATTTTTTTGGTAGGACTCAGAATGCAGCACTATACTCCTCTAGTATGTAATTATCTGATATAAGTATATTCGTTTTTGTATCGTTGCTCTTTATTGTTAGTGATATCGAATTAGCTAGCTTGCTAACTCCACCAGCATAGAGGATTTATTTTGTTGCCAATCTTCCAGACTAGCTCAGTCTCGCCCATTTGACAAACTGCGAATGTCTTGTTGGTCTAGGCTTTATAGGCCTATCACAATCATGGAATTTTAGCCAGAAATTATTTGTGATATAAACATTTGTGATTAGCAGTTTGTCTTAATTTTGTTAATTGTATGCAACTGTTATAGTAGAAGCCTAAAGCGGCCAAATGATTCACTTTTTATAGAAGTATTGTATTGTTATCGTGATAAATTATGTGACAATATGCTTTTCTGTGCATATAGTGGATATCGTCGTTACTTAAAGAACACTGACTAACTACATGTTCATTACAAAACGAGCAAGATTAGGTTTATTTAATTGGATTTAATTTTATTTTTTTAATTTAGCTTTTAGTTTGGGGTTTATAGGTCTCTCCCCATTCAAAGAGGATATTGAAAGAGCATTCATATAGGAGCTTGGTCCCGTATGAGTGGAAATAACTGCCCGGTGATGTTGCCAAGATGGATGTTGAGTGGTTTGAGTGGACAGACATTCCTGTAAGGACTTTGAAATAGCTTATATAAACAAATACTACACACCGTTGCCATCTAAAGGTGTTTATTCAATTCAATTCAATTCCCAATTGTGTAATAATTGTGATGCGCCTAATGACTAACAATAAGTGAACGTGATGCTAACTAGTGACGTCTTAACATTCATTGGCTTTAATAATAAGCCTTAGAATGTAATAAGACTGGGATTTTAAGGGGTTAACTTCAAGATATGGTCCTTCGTCATAATAGCCAGGCAGCTTGTACTAGAAGTTTGTTATTGAAGGGGTCAGATCAGTGCCTCCATGGATGAGGATAATCTTTGCTGCTTCCCTGTAATACTGCCTCGGCCCCCAGCAGCGTGTGGATTAGATAAAGCTTGATGTCCGTACATGAAAAGGATCAAGTGAGTCATTTATCCTGTGTCTTGTAAATAACAGTATACAGTAAAGGAACATGCCGTGATGTGTGTGCTGAATGGATTCTTATCTGGGTTTGTCATGGTGACACTGTAAATAAGAAAGCGTGACAGTGTGTCGATCTTTTCCTGTAACACGTACTTTGAGTCCAGGCTTGTTGGATCCTCAGCTTATACACAATCTGTCTGCCTAACGGGAAGGCTAATCTAGAACTGAGTTAATCCACTTCAGCTTGTCTTTATCAGAATTGGGTTTAAAATGATCCAGATCTCCAGCAGGGGGCAATGCATCTAGAATTTCACGTTTTTAAAGTGGAATTTTAAATTTTTTTCAGAATCACTGCATAATTAAATAATTTTTGTGATGTAAACGAAGCCATTCAGAGTGAGTTGACTTGAATTAGCGCACTGTAGAAAAACATACCAACTCAGACTTCTTTACAGTGATCGTGAGGGGAACCAAGGATAGTTTATTAAAGCAAACATATAGTCTTTTTTGGGTGTTGCCCTACTGTTTTGCTGGTGCATTTTGTCTGTTTCAACTTGTATGAAAACCTCAGAAAAAATATTGTGATTATTGTGATATATAGGTTATATAAGTTATATTTTTCCATGTTGCAGATTTAAAACTGTATATTTGCCAACTACAGTGTCTAGTGAGGGTGCACAGTTTTGCCGCAGTGTGCTCTAGCAGGTAAATGGCTAGTTTTGAGCAAATTAAGGCGGTCATTGACTGTATGCTGTTTTGAATTTGGGCCCCAAAGAGTCGTCACGTTATTCAAATAATGTTCTGAATGGTATTAGATCATTAATAGACTGTCGCAGAGACTCTAACAAATCATTCTGTTTCTGGATCAGCATGCGCTGGAACTACACAACAAGAAATATATTCTGTATGTCAGGCTGACTTTGAAGAATAGCCTGTTGGCGGGATCCAGATTGAGAGCATTGCTGGGGATGTATAGCTTTGAGTTTTCCCTCTTTTTCTTCAGGTTCTGGACAGGCAGCTGTGCAGACGGGTGGACTGCAGACAGCACAGCTGTGCTGTTTCGTCCCCATCGCTGAATGACAGCTGTATGCACATGCGAAAGGCCAGGTCTTACAGCGCCCGTGTCTGCCAGACACAAGGCCTCTTGTTCACTTGCACTCGTATCGTGTGCATTCCCTTTAGGGTGTGACCTTTTCACTTTCTCTGTTGTAATGTGTGACTGATTGGCTTAATCACACAATATCAGCCCAAATATTTGGGCTGGCATGAATAGTTTTATCGTAGAGTTAAAGGATTTAGTGCAGTGGAAAGGTAAGGTTTCATGCAAGCACTCGCAGCAACCGCCCAAATTTACCAAGTAGTACTTTTTATCTGTTAGGACTAGGGGTATAAATCTCTGCCCACGTTTACGTGCACACAGTAACCTGAGTTAGTTCTTAGTCTTAATAAACTGGACCGCACCAAAAACTATCCATTTAATCCATCCATAATCCCTTTATAATACTCTGAATACACAGTTGTAACTGCATGAACTACTGTACACAATGGTGGAATGTAGACAATAAAAGTAATACACCAATATATGGATTTTTATGTTTGAAAATTGCCAGAGAATTCTGTTTTTGTCTGTTTTTTAAACACGTAATCGGTTCTAATGTCACCTTCAAATTGATGCATCACAATGCGGTGCATTTGTACACTATTCCTAACAACCCTTTGTTGTCTGTGTGCAGTGGGTTATGTGGGAAATCATCACTGAAGACCTGCACAGTGCAAGTCAAAAGTTTCCTTATTTTTACTGTTAATCACATTTTAGAATAATAGTCATGGCACTGAAAGGCCTATATCGTGGAAAACTGAATTTTCTTCACTTTTTATAAAACTGTTTGTAGTTTTATAGATACTGCTAACATTACTAATGCTTGAAAGCACTCTCTAGTCCATGTATGGAAACTGAGCTGCAAAAACAGCATGTTTTGAATTCACTGTTTATGTGACAAACAAAATATCCTTTCAACCTACAGCAGTGTAGCTCCACACATTCACATATAGGTTATAAGACTTGCTTCAGCCTGGACTGCTTTTTAAATGAGGGATAATTACAACAGAGCTCATTTACTTGTATCACTCCTAAAGGCACAATAATGAAACAGCCTGTTAAAGAGAGGGTGGAAAATCTTTGTATAAATGGATTGTGATTGTTTTTTGAACGTAAACTCACACAAAATGAGTTTGTGTTCCAAACTAAATGTAAAAATGTGTGGACCTAAATGTAAAATGCAGTGAAATAATACATATGACGCTAAAAAACACATGCAATTATACGGTGACCAAAAATCTCTTCTATTTTTGATTCTTTTAGATACTAGCCCCCTTTTACAGTGATGCAGCTTTACGTTGTCTTGGAGTTGGAGGTGATTTTCCAACAGTACAGAAGAAGATACACAAATGATGAGACCTTGTTGTTGCTGCTGTTGGTTTTCTTCTAAAATACATATATTTTACTCATGCTTTGGTAATAATTTTGAACATAAACTTCTTATTAGTATTTGTCTTATAAACACAGTTTATTTGCATTTATTTTTCCCTAAGATTATGAAAAATGCATATACAGTTAGGTGTGTCCAAATTTTTGACTGGTAGTGTATTAAAAAGCCATAACAAGCAATTAATGTATAATTATTTCCTCTGACCATTGACACCGGAAGCATCCGGAAGTTAAGTGTTTTGCTGCTGGTCAGCCATGCCACTTTTCATTCAGCAGAGCGTTTGATCACATCTCAGGAGTGGCAGAGCAGGGCCTGGAGCTTGCTGTGCCCAGCCCTCTGAGCCATGATGAAGTGAGACATTGGCCAGACAGCGGCTAGACGGCAGCCCCACCGCAGGCTGCCGCAGTCACCCGCTTCAGAATCCAGCCAAACAATAGGCCCAGGATTCCTGAGTCAAGCGCCCCCATGTCGCTTTGAAAGAACTTGACTGGATGATGATAAACACTAGGTGCATCTGTTTGAGACCTAGCCGGTAGGTTTAAAAGATTTTTATCTGTTAGGCATACTTTTATCAGGCTTGCCCGGATTGAGCTTCAGAGAAAGCATTCGCTGAGGAGTCTTTCAGATACACTACAATAGTACACGCATTAAAGGCACTGGTTGTTTTCTTAAGAAGAAAGAAAACAAGCATCTAACCTTGTTGGGACAGGATCTAGGCAAGCTTAGTCGACCATATTTATGTTTGGCTGTAGGCTTTGGAGACTTGGCCTACTTTATAATTCAATTACAGTCTGGGATCTGTGCTGGAATTGCCATTGTATGTGAATAAGCAGTAGGTTTCAATCTTTCTGGATAAACAGTGGAAAATTACTCTTTCAAAGTATTTTAGTCTTTGGATTCAGCCATGGTTAGGAAAGTTCTACATAGCAAGAATAAGAAAACGTGCCACAGCTGTAGACCAAACCACCACTCTAGCTAGCTTTGTCCGATGAAGAGACTTGGGTGGAAGATACAGTGGTCAGTGTGGAGACTGACCGTGGTAATTGGGCATGAGAACGAACAGCAGTCTTCCAAGTGCGGCGAGGGGGGTGAAGAATTTGCAGTGGATACGTGCCAGCTCTCTTTTTCTTCATATAATTGAAACAGAACAGAGAAAATACATGCCACCGTCTCACAGAGCCGCTTCTTCACTGAATTTCTAAAAGGCGTGAAAGGGAAATGAAATTGGATTTATTGCACTGGAACGTTCTGTAGAAAATGTTGTGTGTTTATTATTGGGCCGCTGAATGACTGCCCCACTAAGCTCGTAAAATTTGACAAATGGAATCCAAATTCTGCCACCTAATAAGTCACATTGCCATTCCTAGATACAATATGGATGACTTTATATCCCTGTTACAGTGGTGTTTGTTGATGCAAGCCATATGCCATTTTTTGGTTAATAGCATTTGAATGAAGAGGAAAAGCTGAATGTATTGATAAAAGGCTTTAATTTGCAGGTCGTGTCCCCAGTGATGCTTTAGCCTTATCTCATTATTATTCTCCACGGTTCTAACCAGCTTAACTCCTTTTTCCAATGTGCAGTATTAAACTGGATGTAAACGGCCAATCAGTTTTGGTGGGCCCCATCTGGGGAATGTCGTTGTGTCTGAATCTGGCAGGAGACTGATCTGGGATCTGGCAGAAATCCCAGTGTTGAGAGGGGTTTTGAAAAATGCTCAGATATCATCTTCTACAAAATCTCTCCCCAGCACCCTCATCCTCTTTGCTGACCCATAGAGGTGGGCAAAATGACGATATGTTATTGTTATTGTTATTTTTATAAACTGCATCATGATATTATTTTCTAAATAAGCCATAGGTGTTGTCACTACTTCTAGAATACTAAACAACTTGTTGAATCATGACAACAACAGATTAGATAAAAACAATCAGTGCACAGCAATGACATAAACAGCACAGTTACAAGTTGCTGATGAAACATCAGCCTTTTTTTTCCTTCATTTTTCATGAATTTTGCAAATGTTTGATTTAAAAGTTGTATTATCTTCCTTATTTCTTAGCCTTTTTAAAATGTGGTATTGGGGTGGGTGATATGGCAAAATGATAACATCACAATATTTCAAGACATTTTCATGATGCACGATAAGTATGGACATGCAATAATATCAGTATGTGAAAAACAATAAATACATTTTTCAAATATTGACTTTGAACGTGCGTTTGTATTTGTACTCCAAAAAAGCAGAGCACTCTTAAGGTGATGCTGCTAGATTTGTTAAATTTCATCAATAGCACACCCGGTTTAACATGTTAAATTATTAATTAGCCAAACCATGTATTGGTTGATAACTACAAAGAAGCTACAGACCATATTTTTTTTTTTTTACAATAACGATAAATATTGTCATATTGCCCAGCCCTTATTGTGGTACTACTCTTTTGCTGGTGTATTTCGTCTTTACAACTTTATCTTCAACTTCGTTTTCACAACCCCCAGAAAAGCAAAACATCATAATACCTTTTTAATGAAAATGTCTTCAAGTATCGTGATCTTAAATTTTTGACATATTGCCCACCTCTACCCTCCACTGCCTCTTTTACTCTCTTTCGTTTTTATTTTTTTCCCTTTGTCTTTCTTCTCTTCTCTTTCTCAGAAGACAGCTGCGCACACCTGGCACCGACTCGTTCCAGCCAGGCTGATGTGGGTGTTTTTGATTTTGTGGAAGTGTGTGTATGTGTGTGTGTGTGTATGTGTAGGAGAGGGTCCCTCAGGTTACAGAAATCATACGCTACACTTTCAATGGCCCAGTCTTCCAGTCTACCCCATCCTCCACAGCTTCACAGACCTCCTCCCACTTCCCTCTCTCATACCCAAATACCCCCCATTTCCACTCAGCACTTGGCTGGGAGCCCGTTCTGCCGCTCTGAGGGGGCTAGAGGCTTTAGGCCCTTCATGTAGTTTTGTTTGCTGAAACATAACATTATTGATTTGACTGAGATTCCAGCAGAGGAGGTAGAGGAGTGGATGCACAGGTTTTGAGCTGAAAAACATTGCAAGCAGACTTTCTTTAAAGCAGTAGTCGGGCGATAAAGTACCTCCACTACCTCAAGTGTAGTCAGTCAGCTAAAAAACATGTTGAATCAGCCAAAACAAACTAGATTAAAATTAGGGCTGTCAAGCAATTCAAATAATTAATATCATCCCAGACATCCAGCGAGAGCAACAGTGGCTGCACGTTCCAACCAGTAATTGTATATATCACATATATCATACTGTGTATACAGTCAGTGGTTCTAGCTGCTCTGTGATTGCAGACTCTTGCTCAAATACCCCTATGATTTGTCTTGTTTTGAGGGCAATTGGAGTTTTTCCTGTAGCTGATGCTTTTGTTAGTTTCCTGCCTGTTGACTCATAGTTCTACTGCAAGCTCTCCAGTCTGCTGAAGGCATCCTCCAGGGCTAACACTGCTGTTACTGATATTGCTTGTTGTGTTTGTAACTGAGAGAGATGTACAATATTAGACGCATATCGGCAGATAACTGCTTAAAAATGATCAGCAGAGTGTTCAGGTGACATTGGACTACTTAGCTAAAATGTCTGTGTTTTATTCAGATTACTGCATATGTAACTGTGTAGAAATAAGTGTTATATTTCCCTATTATGCTAATCCAGGTAGATGTACTTCCAGTATTTATGTTCTATGAATGCAAATATCTTGTCAACAGTGTCTGCTCATACGTACATGAAAAATATTGGCATCGGCCCACAATCCTGGCTTCAGACTGCAATTACAGATAGTTTGAAGGAAAATGCACTAACGGCGCTAAAAGAATTCGATCCATTAATAATTTATCGCATTAGCACACTACTTAATAATGTAATAACTAATATCATGTAGCCAAAAACAATGGTATCTTGAATCCAGAATTTTTGTCTGTCTTATTTTTTGTATAAAAGTATATCATACAGTGCCACATACACATAAGCGAATCTATTTGAGATTACTCAATGCAGTTTGAGCCAAGCATATGATAATTTAGACATGCAGTTTATATGATGCTGTTTGGTGAGGTATAAGCTTCTGTTGCATTACCATTAGCCTTGAAGCTTAATTGCAAAACTAAAGAAGCAAACTTAGGATACCAGAAATGTCTTTTACATATTGGATACATTTTGGGTTTAGGGGAAAAGTTGTGTAAATTAGATTTTTTTTGCCAAACTATCACTTTTTTTGAGATGCTGCAGACAGGCATTTTACTAGCCACAGGGCTGTGGCTAGTAAAATGTGATTGGATAAGCACGCAAGTGAACGTGCACATGTCTCATTATGCCTTTGAAAAGCATGGGATGCATTTCAGTGGTTTTGAAATTCAATGCAGAGTGTATGTCATGTGTGATGAGCCCTGCCTCTGCTCAAAGTGTCCTTTTACAACAAAGAAGCTGTCAGCAAATGAATTTAAGTCCCTCTCTCATCACTTGAGGCAAAAATATTCCAAAACAGGCCACACCCAAGACTGTGCTGTCTATTGTCCATGTGTAATATGGTCAAATCTTGTGCCGTGTGCCTTTTGTTGTCCTTTTTTTTTTTTTAGCCTTTTTCCACTCAGTTATTACTAAAATAATGATTGCCCTCCTTGTAGTTCTGTTCCACAAATATATATGTATTGCCAATAAGCATTTTTGTTCTTTTTGAAAGCACATAGAATTCTTGGCTCGGTATAAATTACCATATGTTCTTACCAGCAGTCAGCTGCGTGTGCAAATGATATTCTTTTGGCCGAGTTTACACAGGCCAGTAAATATTGGACAAGAACTTGTTCCGCTGCAGAGCCAACCTCTCAGGTAAACACAGTGTTCCCTTTCTCTAAAATGTCAAATTACTAAATGTCATCCCAAACCACATAAACAGGCGGCCCTTCTCTCTTTGAGGCTCATCATGTTTGAGGTTGGCCTTTCAAGAGAGTGGCCTGAAAGCCAGAGCAAGCCCCTGCAAGTTCAAAGAGTGGGGCTACTTTGCATGTCACTGCTCATCCTTGAAAGATGGTGGCATAGTTTTTGACCCACACGGAAAGTCCACATACCTTAACCTTGGCAGGGGCACTTTTTGTACTGATTTTGGATAAGACTCCACTATCCAAATCATAGAGGAATGCTACCATACTTCTTCAGAATAACCCTTTTTTGGTGTTATACCCACATCCACAGCACATTCTCCAT